>OW203768.1:8271138-8299575 GCA_934045905.1 Leuctra nigra
AGCATCCATTTGACTTCACGAATTACTTTTACAAATTAAATTGTTTTGAACTATCATTCAGAGCTTTGCCGAAAAAAATAAGTAAGTTTGATAAACTAAGTTCCCAAGCATCAAAATTGTGAAAGCAAAAGATCAAGAAAATTGCAATATCAAATTGAACTTTTCACAAGAAGTCAAAACTATATAACAATGGCACTAGTTTTGAAAATATTATACATCCCATTACTTTTATATTCTACTCTACAACAATCAAATGTTTACAAAGAAAAATGGAATGAGAACATGAAACAAAGAACCATTCCAGAATATTTACTTTTTGAAAAATAGCTTTTATACGAAATCGATAAAATTTGATTGTCAAGGAACCTGACCAGCGGCCAATCCTTTCGACTCAAATACCGTTTTTAGTCGCGTCAAGTGTACGTACACTCGGCACAACAAAAATTGATCGGCGAACAAATTTGAATGACTGTTGGCATGTTCCATACGCATCAAAGCCTGTTATTATCATTGACATATGACACACTAGATTGAGACAAAAAGATAGCTTGGACTGACTTCTGATGGTGCGATCTACCATTATCAGTCGATCAGATTTATTGAACGATCAATTTTAGTTGTTCCAAGTGTATGCATACTACACATAGTGTGTACAGTGGGCCATGTGGGTCATGTCAGGTTCTTTCCTCCATTGCATATTAAAGTTTAACACAACCCGTGTGTAGATGCGAGTTGACAGCCTTCAAGTGTGCTTTTCAATTTCTTTAGCTACACATTCGCAAAATAATATTGGATATAGTTCTTGTACGTTCGTTGCTTTATTTTATTATACTTTCTGAGAGCTGACATTCAGAGTCAAGCCTCAGGCATTTGATACGTCCAAACTTCGTCAAAACGAAGACAACCTCAAACTAGAGATAGAACAATTTATTTTTGATGAAATAAAATGTAGCTGTGGGTGGGTATAGAAATAAAGGGTTCAACAAACCGAAGTTGTTCTACAAATGATATTTCTTTGAGGGAAAAGTTATATTTGCTCATTCTCTTTCAGGACAAATTGTTCTTTAGCCATAAATAAGGAACTGAAGTATAAAAATGATGTGTTATTTTAATTTGGAAAATTTAATTTTTAATTAGATAATTATGATCAAGATTAAACACGTTGAAGCACGTAGGTAAATAAAATCACAAATGAGACATATTATTTTTGTCAAACTGTTGTTCTTTAAACATGAAATCAATTTTGTGTTCTTCAAGCTCCCTTGACACGGTCCGCTACGGATTGATCGATTTATTAGTTAAAAATTAAGTGTCACGGTCTAGAAAAAAATAGATGCACGACTATTGTAAAAACGATAAAAACAATACAATAGTGAAAACAACAATATAAAATGAAGATAAGAGAAAATAAAAATCACAGATTTCGGATAACATTTTAAATGAATATCAATCAAAAGTGTGTTTCCAAGAATTGACCTTGCCTCCTAGAGCTGTGTAAAGGAAGAAAATTACACTTAATACTATAAAATAGAAATAACGTAAATAATTCGGGTTGTTTTCCTTCTCACTGATACTATTTTCTACATTCAATATTATTGTACTAAATAAGATTTTTGAAACAATTTGTCGAGTTTGTTTGTTGATTGATTTCCTCGCATTTTTTCAGCTGAGTCAAAACTAGAGCAATATTACACAAACTATTCGCTTCTTGTTTCAAGAAACAATTTTCTGATAATGGTAAATAATAGCAGCGGAAAGCTGAACAATTCAGTAGCAAACAAATGGTTATTTCTATTGCAGCCTGGAGGAAGGATTCTGTATTTTCCAGCAATATTGTTATCATAAACAAAATGGAAAATCTCATAAGAATGTGTACTTTATGTAATGTTTTTTATACTCACAATCCATTGAAATGATAAAACAAAATGATTTTAGCAGTGAAGGAACTTGTACTTGACGATTTCTAAAGCTAATTTTAGATTTAATCAGGTTTATAAAGACGTTTGCTATGAATTGAAATCCTTGATGAATCATAAAAACAATCAAAAATAGCATACTATCAATGCTATCAACTTGTATTTTAATATATATATATATATATTTTTTGTATATTCTATATATTGATAGAAAAAAACTGTGTGGTATTATGTTCAACCTCTGAGTAGCTGTAACTTTATCAAGCGATCGGAGCGAGCGTCTCCACTTAACACTTATGGCTCGAATCTCTGTTTTTGTCTGTTTGTCTGTCGTCTGTGCTTTCCGAATCTCCTGCCAAACGAATTAACGGATCAGGCAAACATTTTCACAAAACTTATACTACTATTCTCGTTGGTGTCATAATGATTTTCAGCAAGATCGGTCCAATTGGTTTCATCGGAAATTCTATTTGTAGTTTGTACGTAGCTTGGCAATGGGATGAAAGAAACTCTGCGTGCAAATTGAAACTGGAATCGTTTGACCAATCATCACCAAAATTTGCATGGTCATTGGGACCAGCATTTTAAGTGTTTTTTGACAAATCTGTAATGAACTTCAAGAGTTATTGACATTTTACTTACATTTTCTTCAATTAAAAGATCGGTCACCACAGGGACATTTCTGCGCCACGCCGACCTCAAAATTTTGTAGTGATTTTTCAATGCTCTGTTAATTCAGTGAAACAATTACCATGAAATAAAATTTAGGTGATAACTGATATTTATTCCAACTTTTCTCTTTGGAGACATACATAACATAATTTATATTTAGACGAAGCCTTCAGAACGTATATTTTGTGATCACCCTATAAATCCTATTGTCTTCCATGAACTCACCGAAATGTGACGTTTGTCTGACGCGACTCCGTCGATGGCGTCGCTATGCTCCACGCGAGCGATGACGTAATGGTGACGTCATCAAGTCGCCCGATAAACATGGCATCGCTGTCCGCACAAGTGTCCTCGTCATTTGATTGGTCGGTGAACACGCCACGTGGTTCTTCGTCGACCAATGACGTGACAGAGAAGTCAACAACGTTGCCAGTTACGAGTTTTGTAACGGACACTGAAAAAGAGAGAGAAGGAAATGTAAATATTTACATCCTTTTACTGTTATTATTCCAAAAAAATCTACTCAGATTCTGGGAGTTGCTACGAACCATCGACTTAAAAAGATGGGATTTAACCGATTCATTCTTTTTTCGTAGTAGGGAATCTAGAATTAGATTGAAACATATAAAATTTCTTATGACCTCTTAAAAATATAATAGGACTCTTGTTTTGCGGAATATTTGAGAATAGATAAAAGCTAAAGAATTGAGAAAATAAAATTATGTCAAAATCGAGTCTGTGGTCAAACTCACGATAAAGCCAAACTTTTAACTATTTGTATCATATTTTAACCGAAACACAAGACAAATATTGTTTTCATTTCTTATGTTCTTCAATAAATGTTTTCTATTTTATAGATTTCACTTGTGATTAATTTGTTAAAATAATGTATTACTCAAGAGTCCTGTTTCAAAACATAATTTATTTGTTAATGAGGACAAAGAAGAGAAAGAAGAGTCAGGTCAGACCAGCCGGTTTAGCGTTTAATAAGTACATGTACAATTGTATAATTAATCACGTAAATGAGTTATTTATAATCCCCCCCCCCCCCCCCCCCCTACAAACACACACTTCAGACGCCCGACAAAACGCCGCTCTAATTGCAAGATGAAAATCACAGAGAACCGCAATATATCCTCCAGTCTCTCATCGAGAACTCTCTGCTACGTTCAATCGTCATTATTTTGCTTTACATGAAATACAGACTCGAAGTGCTTTATTCTGAAACCTAGCATTATCATTATACAGCAATACTGTGTTTCCCTTCCACTGCTTGGTGTTATATATTCAGATGCAACTATAATTGTGGCATTTCTCAGCCAAGCAGATGGAGACAGTCCTTATTGAACACACAGAACGGAACAGGTTAGCTGAGTGGTTAACGCTCTAAACTTGTAATCCAGAGGCATGGGTTCGATTCCCGCGGCCGTCCTTCCTGACTGGGTTTTTTTCGTGGTATTCCCTCAGTCGACAGGCAATTGCTGGGAAGGTATCCTACTAATAGGCCACGACCGCCTCCTTCCCACCTTCCAGTATTACCTACTCTTCACCATCATCTCCCAATCATCATCATAATCATTCATCCGTCGCCATTAGCCTCGCTGCAGAACAGTGCGACGTTAAGCCCCAGACAAAAAAAGAACACACAGCAAAATATTTTATTTTTAATACGTTGATACACATAAGAGCACATACGCCGATACCTGTTATTTTACTAGGAAAACGCTCAGTGTAACGCGTTGATGAGCGAGCACCAGTACGTGCAAATTCTCGAACCGGAATTCCGTACCAAAAGCACAGAAAAAATACATCCATACTGAATTGAAATATGATCCACTCAATCAACATAAAAGTAAAGTATCTGTTTTTCATTGAAACTTAACAATAGCATCTAAACTCACTGCTATACCTAAACCAAATCAGATTCAGTTGCAGTGGAAAAACATACATCTATACTTCATTTCTGACAGTTAATAAAAATGTCAATAAGTGTCAATATTTAATAATATTCACTTATATTTACATTCTTGACTGATTCGGTCGAAAATTTGTAAAATAAGAGACAATGTTGGTCTCGGTCATGCTGTTGGTCATGCAAAATATGAATTTGATCAGATTTATCGAAGACCATTTTCATTTTCAAATCTATCAGGAGATATATTATGTATTTTACAAATGAACCAAAATTCAATTTAAAAAAAAAATCAAATGTCATGAATTTCAAAAACAATTAGGGTCTGCACACAGAAAAGTTGGTCAATTTACATGTGAGTTTATAATTTTTACTTTTATAATTTTTTGTTATGAATGAATGAAACCAGGATTCTTTTGTAGGTTTAAAAAAATGACCGTTGCCACTTGATATTATAGAAAATATTATGTTACCTCTAACAAAAATATATATGTATTTTTGATAGAATTACATGAAGCTCCTATTTCAAGGTCGGAACAATAGAGGCTCGTATCTGTACACTGGCCAACTGGAGAAAAAATCGGTTAGTGACACAAATTCCGATATCGCTGACTTTTTTCAACAAAGCAGAAGAGCTTTTTATACACTCCGTTTTTTCTGTCTCTGAAAAATGAGACAGAAGAACGGCGGCGTGTCCAACTGGACAATCGATATTCTTGGTTGACCTACTCAAGGATCGATTATCCTCCCTCCCTCCCCTTCACTCACTTTCCTCCCCTCCCTCTTAACAATGTGGTTATTGAGCGAGTATTACGATTTTTTTTTTACTTTGTCTCGTGGATTTGTTTGTTTTTGTTGACGCTCTCTAACTGAGTGAATTTAACAACTGAATTGAGGAAGTGAGTTTAGAAAATCCGTTACTATTTTAAGATCTTATTTTATGGACTCGTGCAAAGAAAATATATATAACACATCAACGTTCTTATAACTTCTTATTTTTTAGGTTTGATTTGTTCTTAAATTAATAATGTTGAAAATGTAAAGAAATAAAAATAAATAAAACGGAGTAAGTTGGCTCTCGAAGTATTTGTATTCCAGAGGTCCTGGGTTCAATTCACTGCCCGTCGATTCTGACTGAGTATTCTCTCAGTCTCAGTTTCTCTCAGTCGAGAGCAAATGATGGGAAGGTTCCCTGCTAATAGTCCACGACCGCTTCCTTCCCACCGTCCATCCTTATCATTAGTCAGAGATCAATGCGATGTTAAAATTCACTAAATTAGACAATATCTTGAAATAGAAATATTCTTATGATTTTTATATAAAATCTTTCATTTCCGAGTAGATAATTTCAAGGGCAAAGTGAACGTTCGTGTTAGCATGTGTCTAATGACACTATTGTTTGTTGTTGTCATTGTCAAGGCTATGAAGGTAGTTTGACAATTGAACAGGTCCTTGGTTCGATCCCTAAACGTCACAACAAAGTGATTATTGAGTCTTATATGCCATTTCAATTCCAAATAAAGAAGGGAACGTTTGTAAGAAAAATGTAATTTTAACAGAACTCGATTTGTACATTATTGATTATATGTCAGAACAATCACTGAAGACAATATTATTTTGATATCCAGATATATGAGGTAAAATTTAAAGTGAACAGACCAGAGAAGCGCTTAATATTTTTGATCGGCATCTGGAGTAAAAGGAAATTCAATGGTCTCTTCAAATTCCAGGCTGGAAGTGGAAGAAAAACCCTCTGTGGATGTAATAAGTCAGCCACTGATTTGAATACACCTCGGCTTCGAAGGGATCAGAACATGGCATACGTAAATGTACAAAAACAAAAACTTGTATATAGACTGCCAAGCACCTTTCCCCCTTAAAGGATTGCGATCTAAAAGAAGGTCCAAGCAATAATATATTGTTGAAACATTTTCGCACTTAAAATTCGTGAAATCATTTCGCCCAGTTACTGCCGCCAAGCACGACATTATAAACCAAACATTGTGCCCAAATTTAAGATTGAGAAAATCTCTATGTGAACCATCATAGTATAACTTTAAAACAATTATAATCATTTAAAACGAAAAATAGAAAGTATTCAAATTTTAAAAACGTTAACAAAATCAATTTAAAAACATTTTTTTTACATAACTTAAAATACAAATAAAAAAAATATTTAAAATGAAATTAAAAAAAAATTAAAAGTAAAAAAAATAAAAATAAAGCTTGGCGCATTGTGTCAAGGAGGGGGCAACATAAAAAGAAGATGTCGACCAAGGAGACGACGATAGAAAGAAGGAAGAAGAAGATGATGAAGGAGAAGAAGGAAGAAGTCAACATGACGGTGCAAAAACAATGCGCCAAGCTTTATTTGTATTTTTATTTTTAAACTAGCAAATGGGCGAAGATTTCAACAAGACGCAATGTCGCTCGTCATACCTGCAGCATTACCTACGAACCTGATACTATCTGTGATCGCGATGGCAATCGGCGTGCCGCGATGGCGATGTTTCGGGTTATTGATGATCTACACAGCATCCCTCGACCTCTCACTTGAATATATATACTGGAAGGTATCATCGCTTACACAAATTAAAAAAGGATGATGTGAAAAAAAAGTTTTTCTAGGATCGGGAATCGAACCCGTTATGCAGGAACACAAGCCAGCTGCCTCCGATAATTCAGCTATTCAGGCCGACAGGATATGTGGAGTTGACAGCGAAGCTGCTGTGTTGGTAGATGAAGGGGAAGAGCGGAACGCTTAATATTGATAATTTTTCCACTTCCGGTTTGAAAATTTTGTTTTTTCTTGAAGTGGAGTGTCTAGCAATACATTGTCTTTAATGTTGCCAAATTTCAAAACTGTCGATGGACCCGTTTGACTTTTGAAAAAAATTAAAATTTAAAATTAGATAAATTCACTTCCGGTCAAAATATTTCAGATTTTCTTTCAGAAGTACGCGTGAGAAGGGGGACTCTATGTGTCTACCAAATTTCAACTCTCTAGACCAAACCGTGCAATCTGTAGAAAAGGGCAAGCAAAACGACGTGCCTAGCTAGCCAGCCAGCCAGCCAGCCAGCCAGCCAGCCCCAAAGTCAATCCTTGCATGTTTGAGGCCCAAAATTCACCCCGAAGGGATGATCGCAGCACTTTGATTTTTGGTTAGGTGTTGTCAGGTGGCTAAATATACCCGAAAACCATGGTTTTCAACTTTCATTTCTCACTGCATGTATGCCTGCCGATACCTCGTTTTGACCACTTAAGCCGTTGCTGTATAAGTCTCTGGTAGTAGCTCGCACGTTGTAAGATAGAGCGGTGCTTGGCAGCGTCGAGCTAACGCCCGACTAGATCAGTGCCGGAACGCCTGATTTATCTTTCTGATTCAGCTTTTGACGTTTCATTTTCCACGCCAAGATATTATGCGTTTCAATGGATAGCGGCTAATTTGAAGAAAATCACGTCCAGAATGGATTGCGAATCGATGGATGGAAATATGTAATCGAGTTGATGTAATTAGATACTCATTATTAGAGTCTGGCAAAGCTAATCCTAACTGTATTTTGAAACTCGCAAAATTCCTTTATTATGATTTCACCAAAATCAAAATCTAAAACAGACACCAGAACGAAATTAACTTCAAGTACCTATACTTACAAGGAATGTAGAATTGCTATCAACTAAAGTTTCAGTGTTGTAGAAAATTTGCCCTGATGTTCCAATTCGACTAACTGAATTTTAAATCAACTTGAGAGAACCAAGCGACCCATGAAAGTACGTACCTAAAATATAATAATTTTTACAGTGACGGGAGAATATCCATTTAAGTTTCTTGTTGTATTTTGTTCGACCACAATATGTTGGGGTAAAGGTATGTCAAAAGCGGACGATTAAGTGCTATTTATTGTACACTCAGTAAGTACACTTAATGTTTTATTGCACTCATACGAGTTTGTGCATCCTTTTAATGTATAGAAATAAGAAACCAATAAAGATAATGGAGACTTGAAGAAATTCTTTACGCCCATGAATTGAAATTAGGAAAATATTAAAGCAGTCTAAAACCCCGATTAAGAATTATGTATTTGATTTTTTGTCACTTAGCACATTTTCATAAAAAAAACATGTAAGGAAATTGGTCAGGAATGAGCATACAGAACGCAGAGGCAGGTTCAGTGGAAGTGTTCAATTCTGCTGGAGAATTATGGAAGATGAGATCAGATTGCGAAACAAATGTCGATGACATTTGGGAGAAACCGAAAATAACAGCTTCAATCATTCATTTATGCCAAGCTTTATGAACAATTAGTTATATCTTTATAGCTGAAATAAATACCAAAGTGGTATCAGTAACATTATTGGATCAACAGAGGTTTAGGTTCGAAGAGGTGATAGCAATTTAGCAGTTCCAACGACAGCGAACTGGATTGACCTCGAATGTATTGAAGGTGGATGAAGTAATCGAAAAGATAAAATAGCTCAGATGAAGAAGGATTAAGGGACTATTTAATAATATTTGATTAGAATCGCCGAATAATCGTAAATATTATGTAAGACAAGTGTCTTATTGTTTCGATCAAGGAGTCAACACATCTTCAAGGGAGAGAGAGCATTGCTGAGCGCACAGCATTGATACTGTCAGTTGAAACAACAATAACAAAATGTCGTGGGGTAAGTTTCGAGAATAGTTCGTTTTTACAAAACAAAAATTATCATTTTTGTCTTTTGTCTATTTATGATGATAAATACAAAATTTCATTTTCTATAAAATCGAATAATGTAAGTAAATTGTTCATTTGGAATATATAATGATTAGATGGTCGGAAAAGTTTTTACCATTTAAGTGACTTCTACACACAAATAGTTGATGATACACATCTTGGATACAGCTTTGCAATTCTTGGAAAACACTTGAGATATAATAATATGTCTTAATCCTTTTCTAAAAAAGATAAAATGCATTAGAGATCTGTCAAGATTTCTGTGACAGCGTATCATTGAGTAAGCAGAACCCGAGAGTGAAAACAGATAAAATAAGTTTTGCATGTTGAGGTCTTATTGAGAGATTGTGAATCCGGATCTTAGTCAATAGAGTTTAAATCATAACATTTGTCTCTCCTTCCTTCCTTCTTCTTCTTCTTCTTTCTTCCTAAGCCTTCGGCTTGTCCTTTTACTGGAATTATTTCTTGTCTCGACATATTTTTTTGGTCTACCTACACTCCTTCGACCTTCCGGAAATGTACCTATCCCTTGCTATCTTTACAACTAGTTATGTAATAGTTTTAATTGTATCAATATTTTCTAGATTTAGATATTTGCATGCTTTCATTCGAAAAATAGTAAAAATCTAATATATATTTTCATAATGTTATTTTATAATTATTTCCAGGCATGAATTTGAACTCCAACGCCTGGAAGATGAACCAAGATCGATCGCTAATGCACACAGCTCCGATTGAAATCAAAAAATCAATTCGCATAACTAAAGCTCTGATACATGAAAACCTGCCATCAAGTGAAATTGTGATTCTTGACTTGAAATCGGAAACAAATTTTATGGATCGTTATTCAATTTGCAAGTTCACTTCCAATCATTTCGAAAGTAATTTGGATTTGGTTTTGGCCGCCGGTGAAAAAGTGCAGTTTTATGTGACTGGTCTGAGTCGTTTTAACACGATCTCACTGAGTGGTTACTATATCGATGAATCGCCCATGTAAAATGAGTTTATTATGTAACTTGTAACTACTCTGTAACGTTATTCTTATGGGGGTGAGAACATCTCACGTGAAATGTCAAGTGAATAGAGATACAGAGTAGGGGCCAAAGTTTTTAATCGAGATACAATGTAAATAAGATTTTTTTTATAAATCTGTAATTCTTTTAAGTTACTAAACAAATGTACATTCAAAAAAATTACATGTAAGGTTTATAAAAATGAATGTAGTAGTAACTACACTTTTTATTAAACTCAAAACATTTTCTACAAGAAAACATCTGAATTTGTTGACTCTTTGAAAAGCGCATGTTTAATTGTTTGTAAAATATGAATATAAAACCAGCGTAATTTCTTTGCATTTGTGTGTGTCTGATTTAATTTCTTTGTATTTGTATGAAGATGCTGATGTTGAAGTACATCGGAAAATTTAAATTTCCTGAATTTTCACAAATATGTGTCGATTTTGAAATATGTCCTGAAACTTTAATCTAAGTCCCAATATCTTATAACACTGTATAAACATATTTTAAAGGTAATCCTTTTAAAAACATCAATCAGGATTAATGAAAAGAAACAGCACAAAAGCACTTGTTTTCATTGTAAAATTGTAATAATAAATACCATAATTGATAAGAATCCTGTATCTTTTCGCATTACTCAATGTCATAAAATCCATTACAAACAAAAGATGTTCTTAAACTCACCAATATAATTAGATTAACATTTATGATCAGTTCATTGACTAAGTTAGTGGCATTGGGATAACATTAATCCAAAGATTAACTTTACTGTCAAATAAACCGCATACAAAAGGGAGCGACATGTTTTTCTGGGGTAAGTTGGACAAACTATAAAAAAACAAACTTTATTGAGCCCAGAAGGTAATATCAAAGATATTAATATTCACAGTTTGCACGTAACGTCATCTCACTGATGCCACCATCTTGATGGCACCATTCAAAATATCAGTGATTGTGTGCTTTTGTCGAGATATTTGACAGAATCTAGTGGAGCGGTCGCTCCACGCCAGCCAAGTCGTACGGCGCGCACACTCTCAAATAAAGGCTGGAGCAAACCCACTTTTACTATAAGCATCAAAGTGGCATTTTCGGCCTACTGGATCTTAAAATTGGGAAATCTCACATTTTTGCGATATATCTTAATTTCGAGCTATGGCCCACCCTACAACATATACCAAATTTGGGAACAATAGGTTACTCCCTTTGCGCGCTAGAGGGCCGTGAAAACAGTGTTTTAGGGCGGTTTTCATAATAATAATAATAATAATCTCAGTAGTAGTAGTAGTAGTAGGCTGGAGCTAAAATCCGGTAAACAGGCCACAGCCTAAACGGCTGAACCGATTGATCTTACATTTTTACCACGTGTGCACTTTTGGCGTCTGATTTAACCTTCTCCCCATGAATTTTTTGTGCCGCCATTTTGAAACCGGAAGTGACGTCATATCTCGTCAACGGCTGAACCGATTGGAACGAAAATTGCGCCAAACGATTCAGACGGTCATCTATATGCAGTATCAGTAGCAAAAGACTAAACATTATGTTAAGGAAACCGGAAATTACGTCATGAAGTTTTAAATACATCGATTGGCATTTCGGCAACAACGGTTGATCCGATTTTTTGATATTTATGAAACGTATGTACTTTTGACGTCTTTGTGACTTGTTATAAAAAAAACTGAAGCCGCCATTTTGAAACCGGAAGTGACATCATATCTCAATAACGGCTAAATGGATTTGAACGAGAGCAGCGCTGAACAATTTAGACGGTCAACTTTATGCATTATCATCAGTAATATTTGCAGTTTCCCAAACCGAAACCGGAAATGACGTCAATCATTTTAATAATCTCATATATTTACATTTTGATGCAATAAATATACTATTTGAGACAGTTTATAATAAAATGTAATCATGTTTAAATTATAATTCAAGGGGTCAGAGATTGCAGCCGCCATTTTGAAACCGGAAGTAATGTCATGTCTCAAAAACTGGTAGACATATCGGTCCGAAACTATCGCCAAACTATTCGGAAGGCCATCTTTATGGAATAGGAACAGTTAAAATTGAATTTTCCTATTAATGAGACCGGTAATGACGTCATTCAAATTTATAAATTATTATAATTCCCTTTCTATACAATGAAAACATATTCAGAAAGCTTAAAATGAAACACATCATTTATAGATATGCATTCTATGTGGCAGTGCAGTAAGTTCAGCAGCCATTTTGAAAACCGAGGTGTTGCCATATCTCGGAACTCGGTTGACTGATAGGAATGAAATCTTTGCTATTCTTTATGAAAGATCATTTAAAGCAAATATATAGTACCATACGCAGATTTTTATTAGTTAACCAAATTGTCAATGGCGACTTTTTTTAAAGGATTTAGTAATTGTTCATTCGATAACGTCACAAGTTGTAAGAATAAACTAAAAAAAGGAGTGATATCCCCATAAAAACACTCCGTGTAAAAAAACCAGCCAAGTCTCTTCAACTAAAAAAAAATATGAAATCTAAAAATTCTGCACTGAAAAGTAGTGATATCAAAAAATACGCCAAGTCAAAACTTTATTTGAAAATCAATAAATACTTGGCGCATCGTTTTTTAGAGCACTTGTATAATTGATGTATATTTTATATCTGGCCTATACTTCTAAGCTATTTATATATACGATGCGCCAAGTATTTTTTGATTTTCAAATAAAGTTTTGACTTGGCGTATTTTTTGATATCACTACTTTTCAGTGCAGAATTTTTAGATTTTATATTTTTTTTTAGTTGAAGAGACTTGGCTGTTTTTTTTACACGGAGTGTTTTTTATGGGTCTATTTTACCCAAACGAAATGCACATTCACGAAGTCATATTATTATTTAATTTAAATTATGTAATGTAGTCAATTTAGTACAAATATTTTGTATTATTTTGCAGGGATGCTAGTTTTGTTCGGTATGAATGGAACTCAGTACATATCCGAACCGTTCACTCCAACCTGGTCAATCCACATCACGTCAGTGGTGTATCATCATGACGGTGATATCCCTGTAAGCAACCGATACGCATTGTTTCAACTGAAATCCTCTGACAGCGACCAAGTGGCGGTCTGCAGATTCGATATCTCCAACTATCAATGTAAATTAGATATTTCGATACAGGAAGGAGATACTCTGACTTTCTTCATGACAGCTACTACTTTGGGTAATTACCCAGTTTCCTTGAGTGGGAGCTATATTGATAGAGTAATGAAATGATGTCATGAAATGTATTATACATGTTTAATGTTTTAATTAAAGATAAAACAATCACACTAACTGAAAACAACCTAACATGAAACCCTTCCAATTTCTCCACCCTCTGAAAAGCGGTAATTTTCAGTACTTTTTACTTTACACTCAATACATCATGGACTTCTACGAGTTTGTGCACCATTTTTATGAAGAATTTAATAAAAATGAAGTTTAATGGAGACTTGAACAATTCTTTACGTCCATGAATTTAAAGAGAGAATAATTGTATTATTTTAAATATTAAAGATCCGATTAAAATGTATGTATTTGTTTATGTGACTGGTTTCTGCGGTAGTAGCTCCTTGTTCTTTTTGATGGAATGCGGGCCCAATGGGTTCTTGTTGACGACGTTTCGACTGAAATCGTCCAGCCATCTTCAGGTCTCGAAGTGCGTGCAGAGTGAGAAGTTTCTGCTCTTTATATACTCATGAGAGTGATTAATTCACTGTGTTTTTATTCTTTGTCAGTTGAACCATTTGCATAGAAAATCAGATTGATTTGTAAGAAATAAAACATCGAACGACTATAAATCGACTATATTGTAACATATTGGGCATGAAGTAAGGGCGATGAGATCAGAATGTGAAACAAATGTCTAAAACAATTTTTATAAACCGAACTGAATAAAATTGTTCATTTATTATCCTTGCAAGCGGCAAATGAAGAAGTGATCTTTATAGCTTAAATAACAAAGTGTTATCAGTAAGGTCATTGAGAGGTTAAGGTAATTGAGAGGTTAAGGTAATTTATTTTGTTTTGTTTGCTAAACAACGATTTCGCAAAAAATTTCGCTCGCTTATTTGAGCGAGCGAAGCGAGAAGCTCCTTTTGACTCTTTTTACACGGAGCTTTATTGTCATATTGGGCAGGTGCAATTGAAATGTTCAACAGGTACCGCTGGAGAAGTAAGAACTGTGAGATCAGTATGGAAAACAAATGTTGACGACTTTTTATGGAATAACCTAAAACAACGTACCTACCTTATCTTTCATCTTTCATTAAGTATCATTGCTTAGCAGTAAATAAACAAATAATGGTATCTTATAGCTCAAAGAAATACCAAAATCAATAATATTATTGGATCTACAGAGGTTAAGGTCCATTCTTCATATCCGTCTTTAACAATAGATTTAAATGTAAAATCAGTTCATTGACTAAGTTCGTGGCACACACTTGAATATTAATCTGAGTATTAATTAACTACTTTTTTATCAGCCGCACACAGAAGGGACTGAAATGTTTTTCTGGGGTAAGTTCGCAAAAACTATAAAAGTAAGCTTTCTTGAGACCCGTAGGTAGATCAAATAGTGGATAACATATAACATGTGTAAATTAATTGAGAGGCCGAATTCAAGCGACTTATATGCAAAAAACTTGTTCTAAGAAAATATTTATTTAAGGTTCAAGTTATTCCTTTTAAATCACATTTGAAAAGAAAAATCAACTAATAACTGAACTGCTCTTCAATATAATATGAAATATTAGAACGTGAATATTATACGTGATTATACGTACAGCAATAAACAGACATAAGCGGATCATTGGCGCACAGTGCAGAGAGGAATCAGTAAACTCATTTTACCTGGTTCGTGCACGCGGTCCCTTAATTATTTGCCTCTGTGTGTCATTATCTGTTATGCTATGACTAGCTATTATATTAATAAATATCCTAAATAAAGCCATAAAGTCATGTTTTAAAGAATATACCAATATTCTAGTAAATTATCTTAGTATAAATAAGTTGTATTATTTTTCAGGCATGGTAGTTATGTTCGGTATCGATGGGACTCAATACAAGTCCGATCCGTATCAAGTGACCGATGCAATTCACATAACAAAAGCAGTGTACCATCCTACCCGTGCTCTTTCTCCTGCCCAATACGCCTTGTTCCAACTGCAAGTGGCTTCTGTCGGCAGCGATCAAGTTTCAGTCTGCAGATTTGACTCGTCCAACTATCAGTGCCAGCTGGATATTTCGTTACAGGCTGGAGATACTGTCACTTTCTTCATTGCACCTTCTACCTCGCCTACTTCTTTAAATTTTCCAGTTTCCTTGAGTGGAAGTAGAGTGAAGGTGTGATCATTCATGTAGTATTTGGCTAGAGCCACTAGTGATATTATGTTTCGAAATACGCTCTGTGGTTATACAGTAGTTAGTAGCGTAGCTTTGCTATTGCTCGAGGGTTCATTTTTGACATCAAACTTATCTCTGTTTTTATTACTAATTATGATAATACTTCTTATAATAAACTGTTAAAATATTGCTGAGAAAGCAAAAGGGTCGAACAAACGCACTATCTAAAAACAGCCCAACCTCAAACACTTCCAATTCCATCGCCCTGAAACGCCCAAAGTTAATTATATTGTTCTTTTATTTCTCTTGGCTGAATTATTACCAAAAAATAAAAAGTGTGTTATATGTGTACGTACAGATTCATCTGCAATAAAGCTAAAATATCATGCTGAAATAATAGAAAAGGAGATAAAGATAATAAAGAACTTTTATAATTAAATCAGCCCAACACACATTTTAATATTGTTAGTTTTGTTTCACCTTTAACAAAACAATGTCTCTATTGTATCAATGCAATAAATTACATCAATTGACATTAATTTACAATGCTGCTTTTTCCACATTACTCAAAGTCATAATTCAAATAAACATTCGATACTTTTATTATTTTATTATACTTATGATTGATTGATATATGTAGTCTGATTATTAACCAAGAAAGTGGCCTATATTTAAATATAAATAGGTGGTTGAACTACTAGAAACTGCAGCAAAGAAACAAGATTGTCGTCTGCATCAGCCGTACAACAAGGCGGCTGAAATGTTTTACTGGGGTGAGTTCACACAAAATATAAGAACACTTAAAATTAATTCTTGGATGCCATAAGTAATAGTACAATTTATATTAATACAGTGGTAAATTCAACTTCATCTAGTGGAGCGGTCGCTCCACGCCAGCCAAGCTTGACGGTGGACTCTAATATCATAATGTAAACTGACGAACTGTATTATAAAATGTTTAGAAATCTCATATTGATGTGATATACCTATTTTGATTTGAAGTCATGACCCACCCCACCACACATACCAAATTTAAGAACAATAAGTTATGTTGTAAAGAAGCTAGAGGGCTGTGAAAATCGTGACTACCCACCCAGTTCTCAAAACTTCCCCAAAACAAGTAGATAAGTTTAAACGGTCATTCAAGGAATGTGATTGGTTGTTGCCAATGTAATATAGTCCTAATCAACTGATTAAAACTTAAGAAAGCATTGAAAAACTGATCATTAGTCTTCAGATTCTGATTCAAATGATTCATCTTCCAAGAAATTCTCGTGCATTGACCACACACAGTCTAAACCAGTGGTACTCAACCTGCGGCCCGCGGGACTAATTTTTGTGCCCCCCCCCCCCCCCCCCCCCCCCCCCAGTTGAGGTTTGAAATATCTATTTATTCACAAAATGTGTCCACTGAAAAAGTAATTTTAAAAAAACTCATTCCATTTGAGACATAGTTTGAGAGTTGTCACGTTAGGATCCACACAATTACCAATTCCGTAAATTGTAAAAAGTGTTTGGTTTAGCGTGTGATATTTTTTCGATTCGTTTCATAATAAACAAAAGATACTAAATGAACCAGGCACGTAGGAAAGATCACTTATAAAATCTGTTTAAATTCTACAACTAGGAAAACGCTCTGAGTAACGCGTTGATGAGCGAGCACGGATACGCGCAACAACACCTCGAACCGAAATTATGTTTATCGAAAATGGCCTTAAAAGCCAATAATTCTTGAATTTCGTCACAGACTTGTATGAAAATCTCCAACAATTCCTAAAATATTGGTCCCAATAACCACGCAAAGTTATAAGTTGATCGATTGAACCTTTATGATTGAACGATTCCTTGTTAAATCACAGGATATCGTTCAAAAAAATTTTAAACGGTCATATCAGTTTCATAATACGTTTGAAAGTTTCTGCTCTAACAACCTTGAAGTGAAGATTCGAAGATTCCGTGAAATATGAAATTCGAGAAATATGATAGCCAACACGCAAAATATCCGTAAACTGTTGATAACGTTTGAATTTAAACACAGTTTATAGTCTGAAAATTGTCAAAAATACAGATAATGTTGGACCCGATGACCTTGCAAAATTTTAAGTTGATCGGTCAAACGGTTCTGGTTTAAATTTCAAAAAGCACATGAAATATTTTTTTAAATTTTAACCAATGGGAGGATTTGGCTGAAAATTTGTAAAATAAGAGACAATGTTGGTCCTAATGACCATGCAAAATATAAGGTCGATCACATTTGTCGAAGTCCATTTTCATTTTTCAGCCTATCAGGAGATGTTTATTTAAATTTCAACCAATGATTGGATTTCAAAAAAATTAGGGTCTGCAAACAGAGAAGGTTGGTTTTACATGTGTGCAAAATTTCAGATCGATCGGTGAAACGGTGCGACCTGTGTATCGGCTATTAGCAGCCAAAAAAAAAAAAAAAAAAAAAAAACAGAGGTCCGTGCCAAAAGAGCCAAAAGGAGACGTCGCTCAAAAAGCGCCATGCGGGGCAACAATTGGAGGAGGGTAGTTTAATTCAGTTCGTGCATTTTAGAGCCTCAGAATCACTTTTAAATTGTTGAAATCTAAAAAAACGCTCTGCGGGGCTAAAACTGAGGGTCTTCGCGTGCCTCCCCCCCCCTCTAAAAGCCCCTGAAAAAAGTAGTTCCTACGCGCCTGGAATTAACCTACCTGATCACGTGAACATTATTGTAATTTAAAAAAAATGCGGCCCCGCGAACAAAAGCAAAATCGTATTATTGGCCCGCAAGTCAAAAAGGTTGAGTACCACTGGTCTAAACGACTGAACCGATTGCGTTGAAATTTTCACCACATGTGCAGCTTGTCTGTCTTCTCTCTGACGGTGTTTCAATAGATGGGTTCTAAATCTATAATACGTGTTATAATTTTCAGGCATGCTAGTTGTATTTGCTGCTCTCAATGGGACCGATTACTTCGTGTCCGAACCATACACTCTCCCCGCTGACGTCCACATAACACAGGCGATATATCATCATCCACGGTCTATAACACAAGACTTCTTCGCCTTGTTCGGAATGCAAGTCGCTTCTATTAGCGACGACCAAGTGTCAGTGTGCAGATTCAACGAGTCGAACTATCAGTGTTCGCTGGACATCTCGATCAAGCAGGGAGAAGTTGTCACATTCTTTACAGAAGGTTATGTTTATAGTGAATACCCCGTGTCCTTGAGTGGAAACTATATTGATAACGTCAACAAATAACTCAATATGCGTGTAAGAAGGGGGGGGGGACCTCTCCCCCTTCTTCTGATTCAATTTCCCTGTCTATATTCTTATACGTGTCAAGATTAAAATATGATTTAATGTTAATATCGTGTAGAAATGCACCAAAATTATGCCTGAAATACAAACTTTTTGTTGGCCCCGCATGTACTGGGGGGCCCTCCCCCTAGACCCCCCCCCCCACACCTTGCAAATTTAGTTCCTACGCGCCTGTAACTAAATATTCGACTAAGATTTAAAACCGGTCATTAAAAAAGGCATAGTTTAAAAATGTTTTTTCTATACCTAGGAATATTGTTAAATGCAACATAAAGCGTAAGAAAAATGTATTTGATTTCAAATTAGGGTTACAAAATATCAGAGCTCAAAATGTCAGAACTAAATTGTGTAATCACATTTCAGTGGAATCTTCTCATTCCATAAGAATATCATGTCAGTAAAATGTCAATTAGTTACCGAATCAGCCTCTGGGCGGACGTATTTTCAGTATCACATTCCCACTGGCACGTCACTTCCTGTTAGGACACATCTCGAATCATGTGAAGTACAAATTGAAAAGTCCATAGCCAGACTCTACCAACATGTCTGCTTATACGACAGTTCGCGTTTCATTGCCATGTGTCCATAACATCACCTCAACGTGTCAAGTTAGACGACAGTTGACATTTTCAATTAGAATCTATCAAGCATTTGACGTCGCAACGCCCGACGTCGGGTCGAGAATTCACAGAGTCGGTAGACAATTTTAACCATAAACTAGGAAAACGCTCTGAGTAACGCGTTGATGAGCGAGCACGGATACACGCAACACCTCGAACCGAAATTATGTCTATCGAAAATGTCATTAAAAGCCAATAATTCTTGAATTTCGTCACAGACTTGTATAAATATCTCCAAAATTTCCAAAAATATTGGTCCCAATAACCTTGCTAAGTTTTAAGTTGATCGATTAAACCTTTGATTGAACGGTTCATTGTTAAGTTTCAAAAATCACATGATATTCTTCAAACAATATACCTGGGACCACTCATATGATATGATAAACTTTTGAAAATAACTACAAATTAGACTGAAAATTGGCAAAAATACCTTAAATGTGGCTACCAATTACCATGCGAAGTTTTTAGTTGGTCGGTCAATCGGCAATACCCGCTGCACGAGAGCGGGTATTGCGTTGATTGTTTGAGTATCTCCTTGCAGCAGTCTGGTCGGGGGTCTCTTTGCTCCTTGATGCTTTATTATTAACGACATTTTGTTTCAACCTTTTAGATTTAGCTTCGTCAGTTTCTTGATCTTCAATTTCACGCAGACGCTTTTTCGCCTTTATGGCTTTCATTCTAGCAGAAGTCTTTCCATTTTTCGGCATGTTTAAATAGGGATAAGATAGGTAATGAAAAAGTAAGAAGTAGAGTACCTACCTACCTAATTAAAGTACAATAATATTTGTGTGATCAATGTTTGAAATGCACGAAATGTGTGCTCAAAGACGTAATGTATTCAATGTCGTAATGTTACGAAATGAATCTTGAACAAAACTTCGCAAATATGAAAATAAAGTAAACACCTTTCAACTAATAAGCGAAAGGAATCAAAGTTCCACACAAAAAAACGGATCAGGTAAAATAGTAACTACCTAGTTTAGAAACGGAATGAATCCAACGTTTCCAAGAAGAAAATAATTTGAAATAATCAATCCCCTGGACAAAAACTGTAGATACCTAATATCTATGCTTTAAAAGCGATTCAATTTTACTAATACCTTCACAAAGTACACCAAATTGCCAAAATTATCAACGAAAAGAAGCAAAATGCAGTAGAGATTTGGAATGACGTGTGAACGCTAGAAGAGAACAAACGCCACTCAATGATATTATTGAAATGTGAGCTTATGTTTCTAATCCCTCCTGGATGCAAAATCAGCCAAGTAGAAACACGGGAGGCACGGCCATCAGAACTACGAATTGACGAAAAGACAATCAAGGTCCTTAAAAACTCGAAATGATTTGTTGGAAACTATGATCCAAATTGAATTATTCAAATTTGATCAACTCAATAAACATAAAAATATCTGCTTTTCACTAAAAAAGTGTACATACCATCAAAACACTCTTGTACCTAAAGCAAATCAGATTCAGTTGCATTGGAAAGACATTCATTTTCAATGTTTCATTTCTGACAGCTATTAAAAATGTCAATAAGTGCATACTTTCTTGACAGATTCGGCTGAAAATTTGTAAAATAAGTGACATTGTTGGTCTTACTGACCATGCTAAATATGAGTTTGATCACATTTCTCGAAGACCATTTTCATTTTTTAGGCTATCAGGAGATACTTATTTTAACAATGAACCAATGGATGGATTTCAAAAAAAAATTGGGTCTGCAAACAGAGAAGGTTGTCTTTACATGTGTGCAAAATTTCAGGTCGATCGGTGAAACGGTGCGACTTCTATTGCTTCCTTTAGCATACAAAAACAAAAACAAAAAAAAAAAACAAAAAAAAAAACAGAGGTCCGTGCTAAAAGAGCCAAATGGAGTCGCTCGCTTCGCTCGCTCAATAATTCGATTATCTTCAACGGTTTTACGTATTTTTCGCTCGGAAAGCTCTTTTTACACTTGGGAATTTTTACTCAAAGGCACGTTTTAAAATTTGCGTTTTTGTGTGTGTAGTGCTTTGAAAGCTTTCTGCCCGCTTTTCTTTTTCAAAAGAAATATAAAATGTTGAAGGATAAATTCATGTGACTAAACTGCTCTCCCAATCTTTTTACAACCTTTGGAATGTGTTAAAAGATTAGTGGCGTTGACGTATTTGAACAATCTTATCATGAAGGTGTTTCCAAAATGATAAAGATCGAATTAGTCATGTCTAAATACGATAAGGATTTAAACAGCTAACTGAAAAACAACGTTGTATTTGTATAGATACAAAATGTTAAAACTTTTACTCAAATCTCTCTTGTCTTTTTAGGTGTAATTTTCGCATTTCAGGTAATAATAACTAATCAGACCAATTTTTGTAATAAAATGTGTATTACTCCATTTTCTTCTTCCTATTGATTTCTAGCAAGATCTGTCTCCTGATTTCACCAGAAAATTGAATATAATTTATACTCCACTTAACTGATGGTTAATCAGAAATAAATGTCCGAGGTATTTTTGAAACAGTATTTTCATTTTCGAAGGCTATCCTAAGTTTTCTAGTTTTCCTACCTTTAATAAATTCAAACCAATTGTTTTTCTCAGTTTTGTTTTCACCTTGTATTATTCCGTATGCCTAAACCATTTATAAAGTTTCTCTTTTTTGTTTCTAAAAATGGTGACTCTCCCTCGCCCAATAAAACTCAACACATACATTTTTATTCCACTCTCTCATCCCTTTTTCCCTTCCCACGGAATACCTCCCGGATTCCCACGTGCCTACAATATTGCTTCCGTCAGAATCCCACCAAGTGGACGTCGGGCCCCCCACGGGGGTCGGGAGGTGGCAACCCTTCAAGTGCTGAAGATTACATCATTGCCTCCGGATTAGACGGTCAGTGAGTTCCCCCGCATTTCACAATATATCACTACCAATGTGTGCCCAACATATCCATGTCTGTACAGACAGTGTAAGCTGGAGACGTCAGGTTAGGTTATGTTGCCCAAGATAAGTATGGTAGGATGTTGTTGGGCGAGGGTTTACAGTTAATCAGGGGATTGTTGAATTGACAAATTGCTAAGCGAACGATAAGACTTGAATTATTTTGGTTGAGTTGATTTTGTGTGATTGTAATACGATGGCTTTGGGCTTTGAGGTCCAACTCGATCTATTTGGTTTAAAACAAAAGACTCGAAGTCAATTTTCTCGATGTTGGTTGGCACACTTTTGGAATCATGTAATCAGGCTCTATTGATTTAAGAGTCCTGGGGACCGCTATGGAAACTGACGGATTGTGTCAAATTTTCCCAAAATACCTAAGTCTCCCCAAGGCTCATTATTTACTCCACTGTTATGCAACTTTGGGAGGTAGTTTTGATACCCATTTTCTCGTAATACTTTTGAGAAAATTTAAGAAGTATTGAGAAATGTAAGAAATACTTAAAACAGAAAAAGCTTTTTTTCATATTTTTTCATGAAATATGTGAAAAATAAATCTATTTTTTCTTTAAATACTTCTTAAATGTTCTCAAAAGAGTTTTAAGAAATATTTGAAACAAAAAAGCTATTTTTCATATTATACTTCTTAAATTTTACTATTACTAATTTTAGTAATACGAAAAAATTGGTATCAAAACTACCTCCCAAAGTTGCATAACAGTGGAGTAAATAATGAGCCTTGGGGAGTATTTCGGGAAAATTTGACACAATCCGTCAGTTTCCATAGCGGTCCCCAGGATTCTTAAAAAGAAGACTGGAAGTCAATTTTCTCACACTTTTGGAATCATGGAATCAATCGATTTAAAGGTGAGTGGAGTGAACAAAAACACCTCTGTATCTCAGAGGTAGAAGGGCCGAAGTCAATTTCAATGATACTTGAGATGAGCTCAAAGAGCAGTAATTCTGCCTTCATCCAATCATATTTGTACTGGTGACATGAGTCATTGTGTAAGAAACTTCAATAATTTGTTGACGTCTGTCAAACTCAAAATTGACATTTGATAGAGCTTGATTTCCAAAAGTGAGTCTAAACATGTAGTGAAAACAGACAATACAATTAAAATGTAGTTATGCTTCACTAGAGTAGTGTTGATACTTTTTTTAAACTAATCTATTTACAAGTTAGTTACCAGCTGGCCTGATAGTTTCAAAACTTAATTTTTCAAACATATTGACACTAAATTAAAAAACGAGCATGATGTTGCAACACTGTAAAAGTAGAGCACCAGCATGATGTTGCAAACACTGTGTAAAAGTAGAACACCAGCATGATGTTGCAACACTGTGTAAAAGTAGAGCACCAGCATGATGTTGCAACACTGTGTAAAAGTAAAGCACCAGCATGATGTTGCAACACTGTGTAAAAGTAGAGCACCAGCATGATGTTGCAACACTGTGTAAAAGTAAAGCACCAACATGATGTTACAACACTGTGTGAAAGTAGAGCACCAGCATGATGTTGCAACACTGTGTAAAAGTAGAGCCCCAGCATGATGTTGCAACACTGTGTGAAAGTAGAGCACCAGCATGATGTTGCAACACTGTGTAAAAGTAAAGCACCAGCATGATGTTGCAGCACTCTGTGAAAGTAAAGCACCAGCATGATGTTGCAACACTGTGTAAAAGTAGAGCACCAGCAAGATGTTGCAACACTGTGTAAAAGTAGAGCACCAGCATGATGTTGCAACACTGTGTAAAAGTAGAGCACCAGCATGATGTTGCAACACTGTGTAAAAGTAGAGCACCAGCATGATGTTGCAACACTGTGTAGAAGTAGAGCAACCAGCATGATGTTGCAACACTGTGTTAAAGTAGAGCTCCAGCATGATGTTGCAACACTGTGTGAAAGTAGAGCACCAGCATGATGTTGCAGCACTGTGTAAAAGTAAAGCACCAGCATGATGTTGCAACACTGTGTAAAAGTAAAGCACCAGCATGATGTTGCAACACTGTGTAAAAGTAAAGCACCAGCATGATGTTGCAACACTGTGTAAAAGTAAAGCACCAGCATGATGTTGCAACACTGTGTAAAAGTAAAGCACCAGCATGATGTTGCAACACTGTGTAAAAGTAAAGCACCAGCATGATGTTGCAACACTGTGTAAAAGTAGAGCACCAGCATGATGTTGCAACACTGTGTAAAAGTAGAGCCCCAGCATGATGTTGCAACACTGTGTAAAAGTAGAGCCCCAGCATGATGTTGCAACACTGTGTAAAAGTAAAGCACCAACATGATGTTGCAACAGTGTGTGAAAGTAGAGCACCAGCATGATGTTGCAACACTGTGTAAAAGTAGAGCCCCAGCATGATGTTGCAACACTGTGTGAAAATAGAGCACCAGCATGATGTTGCAACAGTGTGTGAAAGTAGAGCCCCAGCATGATGTTGCAGCACTGTGTAAAAGTAAAGCACCAGCATGATGTTACAGCACTGTGTAAAAGTAAAGCACCAGCATGATGTTGCAACACTGTGTAAAAGTAAAGCACCAGCATGATGTTGCAACACTGTGTAAAAGTAAAGCACCAGCATGATGTTGCAACACTGTGTAAAAGTAAAGCAGCATAATGTTGCAACACTGTGTAAAAGTAGAGCTCCAGCATGATGTTGCAACACTGTGTAAAAGTAAAGCACCAGCATGATGTTGCAGCACTGTGTAAAAGTAAAGCACCAGCATGATGTTGCAACACTGTGTAAAAGTAAAGCACCAGCATGATGTTGCAACACTGTGTAAAAGTAAAGCACCAGCATGATGTTGCAACACTGTGTAAAAGTAAAGCAGCATGATGTTGCAACACTGTGTAAAAGTAAAGCACCAGCATGATGTTGCAACACTGTGTAAAAGTAGAGCTCCAGTGTCGTGATTCTAGTGTGATGGTAAAAACTAGATATTAAAAATAACTACAACTTTACAACACTTCGTGTCACGTACAACATGGATTCCCTCGTCACAATCGAAACTCAAGTGTCAGGTGATTTTTATAGAACGTTTTAAAAACCTAATCAATTATTGACACGATCTCGAAAGCTATTTATTTTTTACACGAAAAACATTATCGAGCAGTGTTGCCAGCTCATCTAGAACTTCATTTATAGTTCAACGTTTTAACGTCGATACTTGATTGGCCAACTGTCTGATGATGTCAGGTGTGGGTGGGAAGGACAGTAAAGTCATTTAGAAATGATTCCAGGCAAGAGATGGCATGCATGTTTTTTTTTTGTTGGACTGTTTGTTTGTGTTTTTGCCTGCACTGCTCAGGTCAAACCGTTTAACCGATCGATCTGAAATTTTGCACACACACTAATGTCATACCAACGGTCACGTGTATAGTTTTTGAACACTATCATTTATTCGTAGAAAATTTAAATGGGAATTGTGTGACTGATCATTTTCAAATTTTGCATGGTCATTGGGACCAATGATTTAGTTGTTTTTAGAGAAATTGGTCAAGAATTTCAAGAGCTATTGACATTTTACAGAGTTTTTTATTCAAACAAATTTCACAACATTTATCACTGCTTATTTGATGTTTTTAATTAAATTGTCTTTTTTTTTAAACTATTTCCAAATTATATTTAAAGCAGTTACTTTCACACGAACATGAACACGCATATAATACTAGCTTATCAACGCGTTACACAGTACGTTTTCCTTGCGAAATAAATAAATTACGGAAAAACAACATTATTTTCTCTAGTTAAAAAAATCAAATTTAGTTTTGTCATTATCAACATCTCTCTACAGGTTCGCCCTGTCCCTTTCTCTCAAGTAATGACGCTCATTTCCAAGACCAACCAAACTCCTCACAGTAATGGAGGGATTCTTTCTCATATCATTGGCAAGGAATAGGTTTGTTCTACACGTCTCATAAGCTATGAGAGAAATATAAAATTGTACTCTCGGTCATTTTCTATCCACCAACCGCCTTTCGGTTCTCACAATATCCGTCCGTATCTCAACGTTCTTTCATTTCTATATGATTTATGAAAGTTATATTATCGTTTTCGCGTAGGTTTTTTTGGCATTGTTTCAAAATGTTTTGGGCCTCTTATTGTGCGAGAATATTGCGACTTTGTGTTTCTAATATTCCCATCCTTCTAAGAGTCAACACAGTCTCCGTTACTAAGTAAAGATTTGAACAAAACCGAGAAAATACTGCAGAGAAATAGCTTTTTCTTACAAATTCAATAATGCTCGCCTTTAACGTCCTTAAAAAACACAACATTTCGTAGCATTTTGTGTTCATCATATCGCATTTGTCGATTGGAAATGAGAATAAAAATGGATCACATATTCTTTGTAGTTTAGAAGGAAATTGAGAATATGAGAAACGGAATGAAAAATAACGTTCACAAAAAGAATTCAAGAATAACACATTTGTCATTTGTCAAGAATGTATGTCAAACCAATGTAAAGATATATGTATTCAATATATTATATCCTTATATAGCCCTTTTTCGCGATAAGTTCGTAATGGCTACTACTGTTTATTGTAGCTTGTAATTGCTTTGAGAAAACTTCTAACATTATAGGACACGTTTTATTAAAATCTTGGATTTTCCTTGACCTTCATGAGATTTTTGAGCACGAAGTGGTTGAAAATAGACACAATTTTAAAGGCAATAAGACTACAATTATGCAAACATAAAAAACATATACATACTCCACATCAATTGATCTTTGAGCGCTGCCTGACTGCTCTTATTATATAAATACATAGAAATGATTATTTTTGGTTTAACCTAAAAGCAACCCAAAATGGTGACTTCAAAGAGGGTAACTTGCATAAAAGCAAGTTCATTCCAGCGTGCAAATAATTTGTAAAACGCATCACAGGTTCAAAGCAAGTCTAATGATTCAAGATCAGAATTACTCCTGTATGATGCCAGCTATTTACATAGTGGCTGGTTTTATTATGAATAATTACTGGAGCTAGGTGATATTTCAAAGCTTGAATATACATGAGCGGAGATATACATGAACAGGTGCGTGGAAAGTGTTAAAACAGCATGACATATTATCACTAAGTGTGTCCACAATGAAAATTTACTAGAGCTTATGTACTATTAAGCGTAGCTTAGTTCATGTGTTTACCAGGGTATAAACTAAGAGAAAATAATGGCCAAGTGGAACGTGTATATCATTTTAGAATTGTTTAGCAATTATTTAGAAATTACTTTTATAAATATATCAAGGTGTGAGATTTTTTTAAAAGTAGAACTACGCGACTTCTTTAGAAAAATAACTTATTTGGTTTCAAAATTTAAAATGGAAACAGTCGTCAATCTAAGTAGAAAAATTCTGGGAGACAAGTAATAGTTTGTTTTGTAATTGTGCCCCTACATTATTTGGAATAACGAATAGTAATTTGAGTAACGGGCATAAATATATGATATGCACATTAATCTCTGTGAATAATTTTTATCAATGTTTACTTTTAAACACAATTAAGCGCTGATGATAAAGTAAAGAAAATTATCTCACCTTACAAAAAAACAAAATTAAAATTACTTCCCGACTTGAATTGTAAAATTATCATAGTAAAGAACAGAGTTGAGAGCAACTATGATTGCTCGCACTTAAGACCCCCCCCCCCCCCCCCCTACCTACCCTTGAGAAACCCAAGTACATTAGATGAATGAATATTCAGTTATTCGGAACGTCAAGAACGTATTATATATTCGTCCTAAGGGATTGGCTTCTTTTTTTAAAACAGCTTCAGAGGAGCAAGACAAAGAAACTCCTGGCGTCTTTTACAAGCGATCTGTGGAATTAGGATATTTCTGACGAGATATTCATTAAAACTATCCAGTTATGATGATCTCTATGAGATTTAAAGTAAGACTTTCATTTCAATAAATAAAACTAAGCAGTAGAGTTTAAAATGCAGTTGAACAAAGATTTAAAATTAAATCATAGCTTTTAAAACATTTAATACAATCG
>OW203768.1:8299775-8513362 GCA_934045905.1 Leuctra nigra
GAATTAACATGATGTGTTGGGTTTGCTGATAATATATAAACCTTGGAAAACAGATGGAATTAATTATTTTTATTTGTGTGCTGCATAATTTCAGGACAGCAAATAGAATTCGAGAAAACAAGGAACACGACTGACCTCTGGTGGATTTTTTGGTACTAGAGATAGGGTGTAAAAATGGAGGGTAGAAGGGGATATTTATATAAATACATTATATTATATTCGCTTTAAGTTGTTTGTTATGGCTGAAAAAGTGAACTTGTAACTAAATCAAAACATCAATTGTTTCTTCCTTTTTCACTGCCCTATGGAAGCACGAACTTCTAAATAAAAAGGGCATCTTAAAAGTTTCCTGTCAGAAGATGGCTCCATCACGTATCGCTTATTTGTTGGAATAACTTTGACAAATTCGAAATTAGCTTAAAATGTCAATACTCATCAATTTCTTTCTTCGATTTGGATGTAAAAATGTTAAATTTAATAAATAATGTATGTCTTGAAGACCTTGCAAAATCTCGACTTAATCGGAACAATTTACTTTTAACCAATCAGAGTTCCAAAAATATACAGCAAACCAGACCAGGGATATTTACATGAATCCAAAATTTCGGCGCAAAATTTTGCTTCGACCCGAAGCAAAATACGTCAAATGGATCCGCTTTTCTATTATTGTCAATTTTTTATCACCGTTTTGTATTTAAATGTAAATTTTTATATATAATACTTGTATTTATGTAAAATTTATGTTATTTCAGGATAGGTTTAAAACGCAACAAATGCACAAAATTTGAATTTCAGTGCTGTGAAATTGTCATGTTTGAGGTAAGTTTATACATTTCTAGTTCGAATGAAGGACTTTTCTTTAACTTTATTATTTCACGATCACATATCACGTATCACATAAAACGTTGGCATATCACATATCATATCTCACATATCACGTATCACATATCACGTTCACATATCACGTATACGTATCACGTATCACATTCACGTATCACATGTCACGTACACATATCACGTTCACATATCACGATCACATATCACGTATCACGTTCACATATCACGTATCACGTACACATATCACGTTCACATATCAAGTATCACGTTCACGTATCACATGTCACGTATCACATATCACGATCACATATCACGTATCACATATCACGTTCACATATCACGACCACATATCACGTTCACGTATCACATGTCACGTATCACATATCACGATCACATATCACGTTCACATATCACGCTCACATATCACGTTCACATATCACGTATCACATATCACGTTCACATATCACGACCACATATCACGTTCACGTATCACATGTCACGTATCACATATCACGATCACATATCACGTTCACATATCACGCTCACATATCACGCTCACATATCACGTATCACATATCACGTTCACATATGACTATCACGTATCACATGCACGTATCCCTACAAAATAATCTCGCATCATGGTCAATCTACACACCTCGAATCGACTCAACAAAAGACTCGTCTCCCCAGACATTAACAAGCTTGACCTGAATCGCTCAGAGTTATTTTACAGACTTTTTATAAACCATCTCGCGGTGCAAGTTCACTTTAATCTATGATTAAAAGTGATTGAGAGCGAAGTAAACTGACCAACAAACACTTAGGTAAATAGAGTTTACAAAACAAACATCAGTGACCTTTCAGGTCAGGAAGTTGATGCAGAAATGCAGTAAATGTAATGTAGTTTCAACTTTACTAGAGAAAAACATCTTGGTTTTTAATCAAACTCTAGAAGTTTCAACATTTTCTGAACATGAATTTATCACAAATCTAGTATTGTATTGTATTGTATTGTAGTAGATTCAAGTATTGTAGGAGACAAGTATTATCTCCTAATACGTACTATCTTTGGTATTATGTTTTTGGTATTGAATCAAAAGATAATACATTAGCAGATAATACCTTTCGTGAATCCAGCCCCTGGTATAGTAAAAAATAAATTGGAAATGAGTAGCAATTGCAATAGAAATTACAATTAATGAATAGTTTATTTCTAATTCTTAAAAAAAATCTCTATTTGGTTGTTCTAAAATAAATATATGTATATTTCAAAGTTGATTTTTGAAATAAATCGTCACGTCGTACATTTTCCAAAAATAATATACAGGCATCGTGCACATTTCTCTATTTCTTTTGAGGTCAGACTAAACTAAATTTACCATAACTTATTTAAACTACTACATTTCAATTTTATTTTGTTATTTTCTTAGTATTAATACATTAGTTTTGTTAAGTTTAAAAAAACTACCAGTGTGACGGCATCCATAAAAGCCAGGGCTCAATTCCATCCCAGCAAAGCAACAGCAAACTTGAATTCTCTCCCATTATGCAAACCCATAAGCAGATCAGCCGCAATGTGCTCTAGTCATTTCACGGTGCAAGTTCACCTCTACAATTCGCCACCACGGTGCACTCTACCTTGAAAATTAACGCTAATGACTTTGTGGATTCCCAGTACGAACATCTGATGACGATGATGATGATGATGCAAGTTCATATCATTAGAACGTTATTACGGGAGTGGTGTACTAAACCTTGGTACATAACGGGTTGAACTATATAATATGTAAAACAGTAATGTTTTGACGCTACAAGCAAATATACATAAACAAGCTTGTACGTGTTTCTATATACAATGGAACTACAGCATAAAGGTATGGATTTTTTATGGTCCCAGAAGTATTGACCTCTTCACCTTGACCTAATATAGAAAATGACTGAAGGGCGGGTCATCTGTAGCTGTGTGAGGAAATGAATGGGGCATTAGTGGAGTTTCTATGCTAATTGTTAAGTGCTTATGGATTTGATCTTGAGAATGGTTTGGTTTTGTGAAGTTGGCAACTCTGAAGTTTCTTAGCGATGATATAGTTTTTGTTCAACTGTTTTTCAGTTTTTCTTTTCTGCCTCATTATAATTGATTATATCTGACATAGAATTGAACAATAGACTCCTTAAACCCACAACAAGAAAGTAAAAGAGTTGAACATGAAAATGTTTTAATTACATCGACAGAATATAGATGAGAACTCTTTGGAAGGAAACATTACGAGAAAAGCTTGAAAACGACTAATTTGAACTCACTACACTTGTATTTATGCCACATGACATAACACCAAAGTGTGTCTTTTATGTATATTTTCTTTTATTTATCCAAGCCATTGAGCATAAGTACGACCCCTATCTTCCCTGGTAAAATCCATTTCTTTCTTTCACAACCTCTATTGTTCACGTCCACATTTTATTAGACATGAACTACATGTAGCGAATTATTAAGACCATTTGGCAGCACAAACTATACAATTTCGGTCAAACAAAGAAAACCTTCGGTCATAATTTCTAATGCCACGAAGTTTCACAAAAGTAAAAACATTTCGTACTTGGCAAATACAACAATTTGTATCTTGTAAAAGACTAGACAGGCAGCGATACACTTGCCGAGTTTGGTAGAAAGTTAACAGAAGTATGTCGGAGTGTAGGCGAGCGATAAGACGATGAAGAAGTAACTGTCTGGGAGACGGCCAAGATGATTCCGGACAAGGAAATGGAGTAGAGAGATGGATTCAATCTTCTTCTTCGCCGTCGTCATTTATTGTCGTTGCTTTTCACGGTTCAAGATTGCGCGCGTTTCTTCAGAGATACTTCCCAACATTTCCATCCAGTAGCATCAACCATTTCCTCGGATTTGTTTTTCAAACTTTCAGCGAAGCCAAAAGTCTCTGTATAATACAAGGAGATCAATGCCTACAGATATAATTGTTTGCTATTCTTCAGTTACGTGTAATAGAATTGAAATATTCTTAAGAATCAATTGAGGTAATTCAGCTCGCTTTATAACAGGAAAAAATTAAAAATCCCACAACAGTATTAACCTATCCATAAACCTTCTCGGTGGACAAATGCTGGTATGGGTACTAGGGGGGTGTACCTATGTCGAAAAGGTACATCCTGGTAAAACCTAGTTAACGCCCTCTGGTTTTGCCATGCGGCAAGCTCGATGTCTCGAGTCAGTACTACCAGTAAATCCTACTTCCACGTCCTCGACGTGTCCACCGGGCAATGCGTGGCGGCCAATGGATGGTCGTTACGTAGCTAACGGAAGAGGGTGAATGGCGGCCCTCCGGCGCTATATAACCGGAACAACTCGACTAAGGGAAGGAAACCCTAACAGAAAAACCAGAAAGGAGACAACCTTTATCTTTAAAAAACAATACCAATTTCCTCTGCCATTGCCGGTCCCAAGCCCGGATGAGAAAGGAGGAGGGCCATCCTCTGGCGAGGCTAGCAACCTACCAGGGGATGTAAAACTATACATGCTCACAGAACCAATAATTGGCCTCGGATGAACGGATTGTCGAACCCTACGATGAACCCTGCGAGAAAAAGGAAATTGAGTATTTGGAAAAAATCAAACATAATGAGAATAGGTACCTGGAATATACGCTCTTGGAATAACAGGGACCAGGAAATTATTAATGAACTTGAGAATTTTAACATCGATATATGTGCCATTTCTGAGACAAAGAAGAAAGGGAAGGGTATTATGCAATATGGAAAATACTCTCTGATTTACAGCGGAGTGGATAAAGGTTGTAGAGCGAAAGAGGGAGTGGGAATATTGTTGCACAACAAATATGCACGCTGCATAAATGAGTGCAAGTACATTTCAGAACGCATACTTATGGTGAATTTACAGACCGATCAAGGAAACATCAATATTATATCAGTGTATGCCCCAGAGAATAACAAGCCTGCGCATGAAAAGGACAAGTTCTTTGACGATCTTCAAGACACTGTAGACAGTGTTATTGGAGGCGAAAGGATAATTTTGCTGGGGGACTTCAATGCTCGAGTGGGAAATGACATAATACCAGGGGTAAAACACCGGTTCAATGAAGATGTCTTAAACGACAACGGAGAACAATTAGTTATGTTTTGTGCAAGCAATGAACTTCGTTTAAATAACACTTTCTTTGATCACAAACTCCAGCATAAGTACACGTGGGAGAATACTAGGGGTCACAAATGCACCCTTGATTATATACTAACGAATAGAGGGATACATCCAACCCAGATACTGGATGTTCGTAGTTTAATTTCAGCTGACATTGGAAGTGATCATAGACTAGTATTAAGTAAAATGAGACTCAAATTTAGAAAGACCGTTAAATTAGAAAAGGTGTATGAAACGAAATATAACATTGAATCTCTACACGATATTTCCACTACAATCTTATATATGAACAGACTTAAGAGTAAAATTGATCTCACAAGTGTTACTGAGGAAGACGATGTAAATCAGAGTTGGAACAAGATTAAGCATAATATCATGGGAGCGGCAGAAGAAGCACTTGGACAAAGAAGAGTGTTAGCTAATAAAGATGATTGTAGCACAAGGAAAACACCCTGGTTCTGCGAAGAAGTCAAAGCACTCTCTCAACAGAAGAGAGAGGCATATTTGGCTCATCGCAATCAGAATACACAGCAGTCATACTTGGAGTATAAGGTGGTTAGAAATGCAGTGAATGCAGATATTAGAAGAATAAAACAAGGATATTGGGAGAAGTTCTCAAAGGAAATGGAACACGACTTTTTTGGGCTGCAGAAGCAAGTATGGAAAATAATACAAAATCAAAAAAAAGAAATAAAAGAATTCGTGGAAACCAAAAAAATAGAAATAGATAAGTGGACGCAGTACTTCACCAACTTATTTCAGGGAGCAGAGATGAGTGAATTGGAAGATGTCGGACAGAATGTAGAAGAAGTGAGTGTGTCGGAGACTGAAGTGAGAATTACATTAAAGAAGCTAAGAAATAGAAAATCGCCCGGGGAAGATGGTATTACTAATGAACTTCTAAAATATGGAGGATCAGCACTTGCGGGAGAGATAACAAAACTCTTAAACAAGATCATGGAGAATTCTAAAATCCCTGATGAGTGGAGGACAAATATTTTAATACCCATTTTCAAGAAGGGCGATAAAATGGAGCCGGGAAATTATCGGGGAATAAACCTTTTATACACCATGCTCAAATTCACAACCAAGATCATTACAAGTAAGCTCGACAATTTAATAGAGCTACAAGATGCACAGCAAGGATTTCGGAGGGGCAGATCATGCATTGATGCAATATTTGCAGTAAGACAGATTGTAGAGAAATCTTTGGAATACAACAACCCTGCATACATGTGTTTTATTGACTTGACAAAGGCATTTGATCGAATCCGGCTGATAGACATAATCAATATCCTCATTCAAAGGAACATTCCACAGTCTATCATTAGAGTTATACAAGATATCTACAGCAATAGTAAAATTAAGGTCAAATGTAACGGACAGTTCTCTGAACCAATTGATATGAACATGGGTGTAAGGCAAGGAGATTCTTTAAGCCCGCTTCTTTTTAACTTGATTATGGATGAAATTATAAAGTCTGTTCGAGGAATTAAAGGATACAGTTTGGGTAGAAGTACGATAAATATTATTTGTTATGCAGACGACGCTATATTAATAGCTGATAACGAGGACGACTTACAGAGATTGGTTTTTAGGTTTAATAATGCTTGTAGTTTGTATAATATGGAGATTTCTACAAATAAGACGCAGACAATGACGATTGCTAAAGAGCCCATTCGATGCAAAATAGTGGTTAATGGTGACATTATTGAGCAAGTTTTAGAATACAAGTACTTGGGAACGACTATCACCAGTTATGGACACATAGAGAAGGAGGTGAATGGACAAATCATGAAGGCCAACAGAGTAGCGGGATGTTTGGGAGATGTTATATGGAGGAACAAGTTCTTGCGCCAGGATGCGAAGTCGCAGATATATAAGAGCGTAATAAGACCCATTATATCCTATGCTTCTGAAACAAGACCCGACACATCTAAGACAAGACATCAGTCGCAGGTAACCGAAATGAAAGTCTTAAGAAGAATATTAGGTAAAACGAGACTGGATCGGATACGGAATGAAAGTATAAGGGACACCTGCAGAGTTACAGATGTGGCTGATTGGATTAAGGAAAGAAGACTTCTTTGGGATGAACACATTTCAAGGATGGATCAAGGGAGATTAGTTAGGGTTGCACGGGACAATCGGCCCAGAGGAAAGAGAAGAATAGGACGTCCAAACAAGAGATGGAAGGATTCATTAGAATGAAGAGCTCAGTACAAAACGTTTTAAATTGGTTTTGAACAGGATTGTATCCTATATATAAGTTAAAGAAGAAGAAGAAGATAAACCTTCTCAACTTATGTTAACAAATATTGCCGCGTTAAAATATAAATAAGACGAGGCGCATTTCAATTATACTTGAGATATTCACCGTGTGCTTTTTATGATGCGATGCGTTCCACCTACAATTGACAAACACAAATGTAATATTCTTTTCGTTTCGTCATCACTGCGTCAATTGAGGCCGAACTAAATGAACTTATCTTATTCAAAATTCCCGTTCCGTCCCATAAAACGCGGTTGTCAATTTCCAAAGATTAGGGACTACGTTTACTAAGATTAGGGGCCTTTAATTCTGATACACATTGTTATCATACACAGTGTTTAAAAAGAGAAAACATATTGTGATACTTTCATACACAATACTAACAATTTGAAATAAAATGTAGTATCGGGTATTTTTCTCATCTACAAAATGCTGGGATGATGATACACCAATACAGCATCCTAATACTTTTTCTCATCCTCGTCACTCATCCCCCAGCCACCCTAACGTTATGAAATCTTTACCAAGTCATCTATAAACAACTTAAAACCAGATGATATTACAAATTAAAGTGATTTGCTACTTCAATTAAGAGTATCAAATGGGCTTCGTTTCCTGGAGAAATGTCATTGCCCTGTCTGTGAACATCTGTTTCAAACAGTCCTGGGACTTTATCTTCTGAAATTAATAAGTAAACTTCGAAAGCAATCTGTGGAATTGAAATATTGGGGAAAGTTTTCGAGTAGGAATCTCGCTACTACATTAGAGTCTTCTAACAAGAGTATTACAAATAGTAAAATAAATCAGTCTCAAATTAAACAAGTGAAACACAAGTAGGTATTCTAATAAAGAAATGTTTGTTTAAAAAAAATCACTCTTGATACCACAGCCTAGACTCGGTTTTCAACCAACTTTGATTTCAAGGTTACACTGACCACGGTTTGTACAGCCATCTATACATACATTATATACAAGGACCATGAAAAATCGTTAACCAATCACATATCCGGCAAAATATAAGTACCAGGTAAAGAATTTCTTTCGACTATTTATTTTACAAACCAAAGTAAATAATAGTGGAATTACGTAAATAAAACTAATTCATGTTGAGTTTTGACAACTTATTTAGTTCATATAACCGTATAACCGTCGACACCAGGCACCCGAGGCACTGATTGAGACACCCGAGTGTCAATGTCGAGACTGTATACGATCGGTGCACCGCCGAACGCCCGATCGAAGTTTAAACTAATGTTGACGAACGAACTGGTTGCGGTACAGCTCGTAGTAAAACATTTGTATAAATGCGGGAGAGTTTTTGAAATATCGAGTGTTTATAAATGGAATATTAAACATCCCTACAGGCTACATTTCATTACTTTAGTTACATTTTATGCAGTATTTTTGGTTTTATCATGTTTAATAATCAAAAAAAGTGAGTGGCAGAAAAGTAAACTAAGATCCTATGTGTTAATTATTGAAGAGTACATCTTGTTTGTTCAAATTATACAATTTTGCAAAATCTTGCATTCTCTTCAAAATAAATTAAACCCAACAAAATTCCAATATTCCAATAGGTAGGGGAGTACTTGACATAGTTGGGTATATTATTTGTTAAGAATGTAGCATATTAGGTAAATCTTACAATATAACGACAAAATAAGTTCACAGATATATACTAATTAAAATTTCACGAGTTTTTTAATGACAGCTTTCTAATAATAAAAATCTTTATTCTATTTATATTCTATTTATTATATGTTACATAATAGCTACAAGTATGATTTCATACCTTATGCTTTTCTAAACTCTTTGTTTGCAAATAACACACTCTATTTCAGCTGTAAGGTGCTATTGTACAACGTGAATACCCTTTATTCCCTTGCATTGGTCTACGCCGCCGTTGTACTCTCATCAAACTGACCTTTGTCACTCTATTTTTAGACCACCCTTACACAATCTGTCTGCACAACCCCTTTCACACTTTTATACAGATCCCTACCTTCCCTACCTTCATTCCCAACTTCCTCCATTCTTTATCACTGCCCCTTTAGTAAAGTCAACCCCTCTTTCCTTGTCAATCCAACCCCCTCCTACTCTCTTCCTTTTTCATCAGAGTCAGTGGTTAGTTGACTTGCTCTATTTGCTTCGCTTTTATTTCCGGGTGTCTTCCCGATTTCGTATTCAATCATTTTATCTTGGTTTAGCTATGGATAGCTGCAAAGACTTGGGATGATGTTATAGAGGTACAGAGTTCGTGCCCAGGGCAGGAGATGTGCCTTTTGACTCATGTTTGAAAAAGATAGGGGTGCATTTCGAGAAAAGTATTGAATTTAGTATCAATTCTTGTTATGGGGCATGCCCTGATACCACTACCAGCAAATCACTATGTAAGTAGTTGTTTTGAAAATACAATATAATAAATCGTATTAAAAAGTAAAATTGTGTAATTTAATGAACACAAAGAATTCTCAAGATGAAATAGCTATGCGATATTAATTAAACATTTTTTATTTTATTTCACAGAGCATACATAAATGCACCCTTCCAAAAATTGGAGTGGGAAAAACGAAAGAAAGAATGAACGAACGAATGAAAGAGCAATGTTACTTTTCACTTGAATCTTATTCTACGAAATTGTTTGTTACTCCCACAATTTACAAGGTCAAGGAAATTCATATATGAGAATGTGAGAAGAATGTATGCATACAAGGGAGAATAGAATGTAATCTACATAAATGCGCTTCTTTTCATGGGTGGAAAGCTTTTAAATCGCCAAAAACACCATGAAGTCCGGTAGACTAAAATATCTGAACTTTTAAGTTTCTCAGTGAACTTTTGAAACTTGAAGTACTCCGCAAGTTTTAATACATTTTGTGTAGATTCTATACTCTTATCTTGTGGTACAGTGTGTTGTTTTGGTTTACAAATGTAAAGAAAGACGGTGAAAGAGACGAACATTTTAGTAACTCTACTTCAGGGCAGTTAGAATCTATACGCGCAGATAATGTAACAAAATAGAACGAAATGGAATAGAATAGAATAGAATGGGAACATTTTTATAACATCATAAACACAAAATGAAAATATTCAATATTTTATCTTAAATTACTATGAAACCTGAAATATTGTCTTTGAAACCTTCACAGAAACGGATTTCCGTATTTCGGATATCGTTTCGACCAATCAATCAAAACGCGTCCAACGATTTTCTGAAAACTGCAAATCCTCTTTATATGAAGGTCCTTCAAATATCATTGGCCAGGCAACCTCGTATTTTTATTTCACCTGTAAAGGCGATTTGTCAAACAAATCTCCTGGATCCATTGTAATTCCCTCTAAGAGCATTTGCAAAATCTCCATTTTATTAAACCTTCAGGAGTGACAGGAACGTTGGGAGAGACAGGAACGTTGGGAGAGACAGGAATATATCTTCCTGGGAACGGGACTCGCATCAGGTTCCAGGGCACGTCCCTATGCGGGGTGGTTTGTAAGTTCATCCCGTTTCTAGTGTCAAGTTGAACACAAGGTGGGAAGCCAAGACCTCGAGATTGTACAGACGTGGTGCTATAAATACATCTATCTGTATCTCTCACTTGAAGTCGAGGTTCCTTCATCTTTATTGCTCACTTGAACACGAGGTGTATGAGTATGTAAGATGATGTAATATAGTTGAGGGTTGTAATTATGTTCTAATGTTGATTGTAATATGTAAACGGATTTAATTACATATTAAAGTACAGTCAAGCTAATAAATTATAGAATACCGAGTACAAGCCATCACGAAAATTATGCGAATAGTTTAGCAGAGGTAATATAAAGTTTTGTATTTTGGAATACCACTAAAAATTCAATCGACTTATAGATTTTTTGTATTGCTGAAAATGGAAGTCGCCTAATGAAATAATAAAAATATGAAACATTAATTGTTGGCTGTCGAGCAAACGTAAAAAAGTGCTTAATTAAGAAACCCTTTATATATTTTTTCAATAGTCCCGCATCTTTTCCTAGGTTAGAAAATACTATAAAAGCATAGATCAGCGTTTTCGATCTGATATTCTCTTCTAGGTTCTAGTTTGTTCTTCTGGTGAAATATGCGACTCTAGCGAACACAAACCTGGTGTCTCCACTACAAAACAAAACTGATTTGTAAACAACTTTTTTCAACGCCAGATGAATTATTAGCTGACGGAAGAAGGAAATTAACTTTGAAAGGATGTTTTTCCTCGAGCTTAAAAGTAAACAAAGGCATTAATCGATACGGCAGGATTTATTTCTGGTGGAAAAAAGAAGCCAATGTTTTGGTATGGCTTTTCCTACATTTGTTGACCTATTTAGTGGAAAGACAATGGAAGATGTCTGGTATTGATCACGACTTGCAATATACCAGCCCTCTAGGTCTACTTCATTCATCAATAATAATCTTTTATTTTCATGGTATGGCACATCGCATAATTAAAACAATCCTGTACACAATTATAAAGTGGCAACACAAATTACTCAACAAATCGATGATTCAATGCCATGTAAGGGGATGACTATTATTTGTATCATTAGATGTAGGCACATTTAATTGTGTAAGTATATTTTACTGTAGAAGCATTTGGGTCAGTGATTATATTTGGTTTTCTTTGCATTAAAATAATCGATAACCAAGAAATCGGTTGTAACACTTTTCTATATTATGAAATATGAAATAATTTTAACTCGGTTTTTATATACCTTCTAAAAGTATTGATTAACTAACAGACTGTTAAAATCGTAATTTCAAGTTCCAAGACTCCAAGACTACACAACAATGTACAATGATTTTGGAAAATCAGTTCCTTCATCAGATAAATGTTTAAATACATTACGAACTACATAGACATAAGAGCGAGAGAGAGAGACAGAAGAGAGGCTTACGCTGAAACTTAACAATGCCTAATTAAGTTCTAATTCGCTTGTGGCGCGCCTCGAGGTTGTAACATCAGTCGAGCAACAGTGATTGTCTAACTTAACATGTGCTTCTCGACTTCGATCGCGAACAAACATGAAGAAAAACCACTTAGTTGATGAGATCTCGTTTTAGACTGGACGCGGTCGACAGCTGACATTCAACTCGTTGGCCAGCACGGACTCAGACGGGGATGGGGAAGAGCCGACTGAGGAATTCAACACACTTTGAAAGAAAGGGAGACCACGAAATAAACACCAAGCAATCCTTTTATTTTAACAAAATGCTAACATTTTCACTTGGAAGGGGTCCGTTTAGTAAATACTTCTCCCCCAATCCAGGTTGGAACTAATCTACGCAGAAAAGAACTGCCAAAATAACTTTGTTTTACTTCCTTGCACCTAAATATTCTCAAATCAAGATCTGAAGTTGAAGGAAATCCGACAAGCAGCCAAGAACAGCAAATTTATTCTAATGAAAATACACATGCATTACAAGCCTAACACAATTTTGCCAACAAAACATGCGCTCTTTCTTCATCATTCCAACGAAATCTTGAGATATTAATTATATCCACTATTATGAATGCAATATTTAACATAAAAGCACGGGGGTTTAATAGTTTCACATACGTATTTATACACGATTTTTAGATATTTTTTTTAATTAATAAATCACTGCAAAATCAACTTCTATAAACTTTAAATGCAACTTAAACTTAAACTTAAACTTAAACTTAAACTTAAACTTAAACTTAAACTTAAACTTAAACTTAAACCTTAAACCTTAAAACTTAAACTTAAACTTAAAGCTCCAGTATGCAGTGAATGTCCTTCATAATTCGTCTTGGATAACTCAACATGAACGATGCAAGGAGTGTAACATAGGTTAATTTTTTTTTTTGAGTGGATATAGAGAATTACTACTCGGGCATCGTAATCGACGTAATCGTCAGCCTTTTTCTTTCGTTTACTGAAATACAGTCTTCCATGAACGTTAATAGTCTAGAGCTGCGATTTCGCGATCATGGAAGCTTGAGAGCTTGAAATGGACTTTCATACATTCGAAGTCTATTATTTTGGACAACTTCGACTTCGTTTTGCCAAGCTGTGTGACGGGCTGAATCTTTGAACACTGCCTGAACTTTCTCATGACTTTGAATAGAAACTTCAAGCTTTTGGTTTATATACCACATTTACACCAATTTACGTAAAATTTGTAAGATGCTGTTAAGTATGTTTCCACGAATGTGTGTGTCAAATTGAATTGACCGATACAAAATAGGTTGACCTTTATAAAGCAATCTATCAAAGCAATAAAAGCAAAAGAGCAAACATAACATAAAAATAATGACTTTTTGCTTTTGAGGAAATATTTTACCAAACACAGAAAGTCAATATGTATTGAAAGTTTGTATAAATAGCTCACGCGATGGATTAATACAAACACACAATAGATCATCTGGAGCCGAAACACTATTTCAATACCAATGCATCATTTTGTATTCCCAGTAAATTTATATATTTTTTTAAGACTGTACACTTGACCAAACTAAAAACGGTATTCCAAAAAACCGGATTGACTGAAAAAGTAATCTAAAAAGTGATCTTATGATCAAAAAGTCCGTTATCTAATTCTGGTAGGTGAGTTCTTATTTCATTAAATGATTGACATTTTATCATGTATTTTGAAATTGTCAAATTTATTCAAAGAAATTATCACTGACGTATTTGGTAAGGTTGTTTCCTTGCTAATCCTAAGATCATTTATAGAGCAGTCAACATGCATATTATTTTGCATGCAATACGAAGGCTCGCTTATCAGGGCGTTACACAGAGCGTTTTCCATGTGGTAATATAGAACTAAGTCTCGAGTACTTCCGCAATTCAAGATCAGCAGTAGACAATTTTTGGACATCAAATTCGATTCCATACAATCCCATGTATTGGTACAGGGAAAGAACGCTATAAGTACATTTTTAAGGTGTAATCTTGCAGTGATTTTTATAAGCGTTCAGAATATACCATCAGTTTTAATAAAAAATTGCCACAAAGTCTTATAAAACGCAATTGAAATATCGATTTGTATGGAAGATAGATACAAGCTTCAACATAAAACTTCGTTTATCTCAGTTTCATCCGAACGTGACTAATAACGTTCTTTCCCTGTACCCTTAATTTCATTTTCTACTGCGTTTCCTTCGCATATTATTCCAGCGCCATTTTCTTTCCGACATCTTAACAAATTCATCCACAACATCAAAGAATCCGGAAGAAACATTCAATTCAATTTAAAATCCAAAACATAATGAATAACAAACCAACGCGTATTCCAAGTATATAAATACAACCCATTCATAATTCACCTACAAAGTGAGACACGTATCGACTAAGAGCCCAATCGTTTTGATCTTGCTCGAGCCATGGGTGCATGTTATGGAGGCCCATGCATAATCCATCGCATGCACTCAAGTCATGTGAACTATCATCTCTGCGATCAAGCATTGGTACAAGCACAGTCGTGTTACACAACTACACACGGTCACAATCTCGACAGCGATCCACTTCAGATTGTGCTAATAACGAAGTGTGACCTAATTTTTACGTCAATTGGTGGATTGTGTAGATTATAGATTAGTTTGGTTTAACGGCGCGTCGACGACTAGGTTATATTGCGCACATTATTTTTATATTTAACTTTGTTGATCATAATTGGAGGACATGGTGAGGGGTCGACCTAACGGGCCCGATCCGGGGGAGTCCAGCAATGGTGGGAAGGCCAGGCCGGAATGGGGACGGGCCGGGGGGTGTGAGGATTCGGGCCGGCGGAACCCGATTTCAAGGGGATCACCATATCGAGGGGGAAGGCCGGCCCGAGGGGACCACAAATTCAAGGGAGGGCATGGATAGGTCGACCCTGGCTGCTTTTTGTCTCGACCTCACCACTGACCTGTCCGGCATGGGTAGCCCTTACACATGAGCATATGCTCGCCGGCGTGAATTGCGTAATATTGGATATGTGTGATTAAGGATCACTTTATTTGTCTACGTTCCCCGTGGCAATGGTTGTACCTAACCATAATATTGATTCATGTTTTCATTGGTTTTAGATTCTGCTTGAATTTATGTGAACAGTTTTTATGAGCTACATACTACGAGTAAATATTCATGTCACCGAAGATAAAATATCATATTTTATCAAAGTTTCTGGAATTACCCATCCATGCAGTGTCTGCATGCAGTGCTTAATCTATATTTAACGTAGTTTTTTTTAATATGCTCTCATATTCTGTTAAGGCTAAATAAGGTGACTCTAAATTTAAAACGAAATCTCATAATTTTGTCTCACAATCAACGTCTTTTCTACATGAAAACTATACATTATATGAGTCACAAAAGCTTAGGTGCTTTTGACTCTGTTTAAAATATTTTCAATCAAAGCAATCAAATTAATATCTTCATTATAACATGTCAATAACGCAATGTGCTCCTAACAAAGGACTGATCTTTGACTGATTTTGATTGTACTTAGAGTTCTAGGAAACATTATGGTGACCCCACTGAAAATCTAAGTCCTTTAATGACAGCTAAACGGTGCATAACAATAGTTCTATTAACTACAGTCTACACACAATGTTGTGGCAATTTCAAGCTCTATTGTTACAAGTTTTGATAAAAGAGGCCCTTCCTTTGTCTTCTTAAACCAAAATTGAGATGAAAATTCAATGAATACGCTTTTCTCGCCGAGCTGACAATGAAAACCGTTGCGGTCATGTAAAGTAAACAATAGAGAAAATACAACGGATTTCATTACCTACTGACAATGATGCCAATATGTAAGAGAAAATGCATAGTATCCAATTATTCTCTTTAACTTCAAAACACAAAATCTGCAACAATATCCTCCAGTAATATAAAACAAAAGCAGGATAATTGATATAAACCACCACGAGAGAAGGGGAATAGAATCTAAAAATTATTCTTCCTTACTTGTGGTATTTGTGGTACTTGTGGTATTATGGTACTTCTTAGGGCTGGTCTTTCAATAATCTGCTAAACCAGTGCTTAAGTTTTAAACGGTCATTCCAGGATTGTCATTGGTTGTTGCCATGGCAATATAGTCCTAATTCACTTTTGAAAAACTGGCACTTAATTGTCAAAAGACACTCAAATATACGGTTCACGTGACTTCCAAATGTATTTGGTCAATTTAATAGCTGATAAACGCATAAAATGGAACCCATTGATGTACAATCCATTCTCATTCTCTGGTAGCTTAGATTGTACCAGTGTTAGAACAAGTATTTATTACAATCCAACATTCAGCAAAGAAAAATACAAGATAAACCATACAAACAAACCTACAGTTCGTTTTTCCTATGCTTGAACTCTCTACAGACCGAGACACCGTCAGTTGTTCTGTTAGGCCGAGAAAAACAACATTACAAGGTGAGCGCGCAATGAAGTCTTTCTCGGCCTAGCAGAACAACTGACTGTGGCTCCATCTGGTGAGAGTTCATACAGTAAAAAAACAGACTGTACTACTACGTTTCTATGACAATAGGTAGCCGTTACCAATATTAATCAATTTTACCACCAAAATGGTAAAGCAGTTCAGACTTGCAATAAAAATATGAACTGATTTCCTATTTAGGTGGCAAACAGTGGTGAAAAATGGAGATAGGCGAACAGAACTTTTGGAGTTTGTTTCAGTTCGATCAATTATTTTCAATGCATTAACATTGCATAGGATGTTCAGCCCATGTTAATAATGCACGTAAGAAGCTGCACGAAACGTTACCTGTCGCTGAGCTCTAAGACGAGTTAAGAACTTTGAATTCACAAGAGAACGTAGAACTTTAACGTCGCACCTGCACATATATTCGATAGTCTGACACTTGGTCCCAAGCTCCCCAGACTTAACATTTCGTTCAATTTGAGATAACCTCTTGTGGGAAATGTATGAGGCTCATTCATGGAGTACACATTAGAATTTCAATTCTTGGTTGACGAAGTATTTCTGAATTTTTAGGCCTAAACTCCAATATACTTGCGTTTTGCAAGCTCCACTAGCTTCAATATCTTTTACCAAAGTAATTGTTAATAAAATAAGGCTTTGTACAAGTCTTCAGAAATGTTCAATGAAAATATAGTTTGGAATGGGTTTATATTTCGTCCTACAGACGTTTAGTGCCATATTTTTACCAATTTTCACGCACTAAACGTCTGTAGGACAAAATAAAACTAATAAACCATTTTAAGCTATGCAATTATTTTCTTTTAACAGTTCTTAAGACTCGTACAAAACCTTATTTTGTTAAGAATTACATTGGTAAACGATTTTGATAAAATTCATTAAAAAACTCTTCAAGGTCAAACTCACCACTCAGCCGTCTTAAATAATCTTAGTAATAGGATGAGATCTATATTTTCAAAGATTACCAAGCTCGAAAATTTTCAATATATTGTAATATTATAAAACTGATTCTTACTGTTACTTACTGTTACTTGATAGGATGTTCACATGATCAGTCGGAATGTATATTTGTAGCACTTACTTTTGCGTCTTGCGTTGTTAATTAGGCGCCGGTTTTTCAACAAAACCGCGCAAAACGATGAAAGTTCCGATACGATTGGAGATAATACCTCCAATTTAATTATGAGTAGATATAAGACAAAATTAGGGTTATCACTTGGCACATTTTTAAAATTAAATTCTTTACGGCACCCATTGAGACAAGAAAATAGACAATTTTTCACCAAAAATCAACTAATTATTATTGAGCGAGCGTAGCGAGCGTCACCACGGTACTCTTGCCACGCCGGCGTCGTCGCCTCGGGCAGAAATAACCAGTGCCGGGCTAGCAACAGCTGGAGATGGGTGTGGGCGGGTGATCTCGTGGTAGTTGACAAAGAGAGAGACACGACATGAGCGAGAGCAATAGGATCAGAACTAGGTGCTAGACTATCAAGACATAAGGCTGTGATGTCCAGTTGACATTAATTATGGTTTTATTACATAACCTCAAGTGAGGAATAAATGAACAGTCAAATAAACACAACATACAAATGATCAGAATGAGATAACAGATTACCGGGGGTTTGACCTCCTCGCGTAAATGGACTCTGTGTACAACACAGGTCGTAACCTCATCAGCTGTGTGCCTGGAGGCAACACAACACATGCAATTGAATGAATAGCAAATAAGACTGATACAATACAATGATAAATATAATAAACTCTTTACTTACACTCCTCCGTGATAAGATGCTCGCCGAATTACTTCGGACATTTACTTAAATAGAACTCGTACAGACGACGTTCTAAGATTACTGGACTTACTTAATACAATGTTGAATTTAGATAGGTTTGATGATCCGAAAAGGGTGCCCTTTCCCTGACTGCCTGACTCTCCGCGGAGACAATCCAAGTGTGGCCACACTTGATTGCAATACAAAAACTACGCAACGACAAAATACATTAACTACTCTATTTCAAGTAGGCCACAGGGGCACAATAATGATTCTGTTAACAAAGCTCAAGATTGAACCTGCAAGTAGGGGCTGGACGACCAGTCGCACTACGTTATATCCGCTACAACTTAGCGTGGTTACAATCTACATTTAAACACTACTCACGCGGCGATGTGAAGTCGACGACGGTCAGCCAGAGAAAGAGAATGAGCTCAGGTCGCCGATCCGCGAACTCGACTATCATTGACCATTGCGCATGACATCTTTTCTGCTCTAGGCGACCCTCCAAATATGGGTACAAATGCCGGCTAATGGTAACGACTTGACGTTGGCGCCAGCGCCGAATTCAAACCGTTACACTCTTATGGCACTTTCTCTGTGTGTTTTTTTGTTTTTTTGTTTTTTTTTGCCTGCACTGCCCAGGTCAAACCGCACAACCAATCGATCTGAAATTTTGTACACATACTAACGTAATCTATGCGATCCCTGGGATCTTTTCTGAACGAGATCCTGTGATTGGTTCAAATTTTATAAAAATTATCTTTCGATTGGTTGGTTCGATCAATTTGAAATTTAGGAAAGTCATTGCAACCAACATTGTACCCAATCAAAAAAAAATTCAGCCAAATCCTCCAATTGGTTCAAATTTGAAACCATTTTTCCTGTGATTTTTGAAATTTAAACTGGAACCGATTGACCGACCAACTAAAAACTTCGCATGGTCATTGGTACCAACATTTAAGGTATTTTTGCCAATCTTCACTCTAACCTGTTGTTATTTTCAAAAGTTTTTGTCATTTTAGGGACATTTTGCGTGTTGGCTGTCAAATTCACGGCGACTTCGAATCTACAAGGCAAGGTAGTTAGAGCAGAAAGTTTTAAACGATATGAAACTAATAATGACCGTTCAACAGATTGATCTGATATTGTGTACACACACTACATATCATATCATATGGGTGGTCCCAGGTATATTTTTTGAACGAAATCCTGTGATTTTTTAAAATTAACAAGGAACCGTTCAATCATAAAGGTTTAATCGATCAACTTAAAACTTAGCAAGGATTGGCACCAATATTTTTCATTTGTATACTTAATTTAAAACGGCCTATAGCCACACCACCATTTGACCTATCAAATGGTCTTCGATTAATCTGATTAATCAAACTCATTTGCATGGTCGTTCAGACCAACATTGTCTCTTATTTTACAAATTTTCAGCCCTACCAGTCAAGAACATAGATGCACTTATTGACAGTTTTAATAACTGTCAGAAATGACATTTCAAAACAGAAATTCCACTGCATTCTGGGTTGCTCTATGTAGCAAAGCAAAGTTTATAGATGGCTATTCTCAATATCAAGTAAGACAGATTCTTTTCTTAGTTGATCATATTGCAATACATAATGTAGTCAAAATGTAATGTAGGTATTTCATATACATATGTATAGGTATACCTTATCTAAAATAATTTATTTTACGATATGGATTGTGTTGCACAGTTATGAAAACGACGTTTTGACTAGATAACATCATATTTTACACATTTCCAGCCAAATCAGTCAAGAATTACAGACTTATTGCTGTTTTAAGTGTTTGAATATCTGTCCAAAGAGATTGATGGAAAAATATCAATACAATAATCTGTTATTTAATTGATCCAGAGTGTTTATGAAAAGTTGCAAGGAAAATTGGTAATAAATAATGTATAGTTAGTTATCTTTGATTGAATGGATCGTGCTATGATTGGCGATGTCGTGCGTGTCGGTGCTCGCTCATCAACGCGTTACACCGAGCGTTTTCCTAGTTATTACTAACGTACCCAAAAAAGTGCCTGCACGCGGCAAAATCACTCGCGCTAGCACCCCCTTAATTCTCCATCATGATTAATTTAATCACATGGTCACTACGTACAACCAACACTGGAGGCCATATTGATGCTAAACCGAATGATCGAATTAACTAGGTAGTCTATCGCCAGCATGCACCAGGCGATTAGATTATTGACAAAGTTAGATGCACCGTCGGTACCCACAACTTTGCAACAGGGAGTCCGTGAATTCGATCTTAAAATCAAAATCAAATTCCAAACATTACCATTAGTTTTAAGAAAATTGCTTTAGTACGATACACAAATACTGTTCAACGTATTGGTCAATGTTTAACCTTTGAAATAAACAAACAAATCTTATAATATGTGCAAAAAATATTTTAAATATATATTTAATAAGTTATGTCTGACACATTTAAAAGAAAATATAACCAAAAGTACGCAAAACACTTTCAGTCGTTCTCGAATATCATGCATGGTTAAGGGGATTCCAGGGGGGGGGGGGGGGGGGGCACGACTTGTTAATTTTATGGCAAATATTGTAAGTAGATGTCAGTTGAGACCGATATTTAGCGAAATAAACTCATTTTGGAAAGTCAAAAAAACAGCCGGGACGATCCAAACTGTTTCAAGACGATTCACAGAAAAGATCGAAACTGAATAACCGTTCAACATACCAAGCTGAAACTTGGCATGAATAATCTATGCATATACTTAGGGAGTACTTAAGTCCGTTTTCAGTATTTTAATTGCAAATTTTCTAATTCGGTAGGTACCGGATTTTTCGTTGAGAAAACCCACATTTATTGGTGCTGTGGCCAGGTTATATATCACAAGACAATGAGCCCACTTGCATGTCTGTAGAGTGAAAATTGCCGTCTCTAGATCACAGCAATATTTCGTCCAAAAAAATGGGACCATAATATTGGAGGCGAAAAAGGTCAAGTGGTTTGTAGAATCACTAATGGAATGAGGAAAATACATTATCTTCCTCTAATGTGCAACAGTTTGGCCAATTTCGTGTTTTTATGTTTAGTCACGTGGTACCACTTGAATACCCTTAAGAATAATCATTCCTGTTAGAAATGCCTTGTAGTTGAAATCTGTTACATGAACACCGCATGTGACGTCAGAGTCTGTTAGTTTGACGACGTCGAGTGTCTGGAGGTTAACTTCGTTCCGTGAGACGAACTCCTACCTGGAATTAGGCGGGGGGGGGGGGGGGGGGGGGGGGCCTCCCTTCTCCGGGTAACAACGAGGAGGTAGAGATAGCGTGATGCCATGAACAGGGGGTGGGGGGGGCTGACCTCACCCTCACCACGAGATACGGGTCTAATCAAAGATCGATGGCATTAGGTTATGTTGAAGAAATGTCTGTTACATCGTTTGTATGTGGACACGGTGTATCATATGTTACAGATCAATGTTTTGGAGCAAGACTCCAGATCAAATCTTAATCCAAAATTGTAACTACAAATATATAAATGTTTTAACCAAAATTCCTCACATAAAACCTTATATTCTTTAGTTTTGTTCATGAGTCTTGATTTAAGATGATCTGTGTAACACAGTCTTAAGAGGACTAAAGATTATATTGTAACAATCTTGATGGCTCCTGTTCACTAACACACTTTGTGGAGAGAATTTGCGTTTACGCATATTTATGAAAAAGGAAGTAGCAGTTATGCGTCACACCTTGTATTAATATAATTTAAAAAAAAATCAACATCTGCCACCAATTGTAAATTTCATCAAAGACATGTGATTAAATTAGCAATTTTTACAAACCTGTGGTTTCATTCAATAATGGAAATCAGATTCTATAATCAAAGCTCCTAGTGTGTTTCCAACTGTTGTACTGGTTTCTTATTGTCATACTGATTTAGATTGTTAGCGAACTATAAAATATAAATCATCCTATTTATGACGCAAAACTCCATTCAAATCATTGCTTATAAAAGCTTATACCTACACGTATTATAGTAAAATATATTATTTATGATTGCATGTTATAAATAATTAATAGTTCTATAAAAATCCTATATCTGCCACCATTTGTAGTATTATAAAAATAAATGTTTAATGGTTTATGACAGAGTTTACCATAATCCCTCACGACATGATATAAATTATCCATTATCAACACTTTTGGGTCGCTCTTGAAAACGAGCTTAATTTAAGACCAAATTTAAAGAAACTATTTATGTAAAATTATCTTTATTTAGATAAAATTTTTTTGAAATAATTTTGATTATTTTGGGTCATCAATAAATTTTGTTTTCATGACTTATGAAAAATTTTAGATAATGTATAATATTTTATACCACATGGACTCATTTCACATTATTCAATTCCCTCTAATGGACGTAAGATATTGTGCGAGGATTGCCAAATATGAGGTACTGTCCACCGTTCCACTCTTGTTCAACGCTGGACAATTGTACCTGGTTGACAACACTTTTATTATCTACAACATGAGAAAAAAGTAACGGCAACGAAGCTTCAAAGAACAAAATAAACAAACTCGTTTTCAATTTTAGTATCTGTGAATTAATAACTTTCTAAAGAGGACGTCTCAAATGAGAAGATATGGAATACTCGAAATTTAAAAACTTAACAACGAAGCTCTTCTGCAATACCTTCATTAGCCTGGAATGTGTGATCTATTTTCATTTCAAAGAGAATGTTTTAAACATGTAATTTAGTAACACACTGATATTTAAGAAGCTTAGAACTTTTTCATTAACTAAATATGCCACGAAAACATTTTTTCCGTAAAATACCAATAGCTGGAAATAAACCATATTTGAAATATATGTTAAATTTAGTACAACAAATTGCTCGAAAACTGTTGGAATTTGTTTAAAAAATAATCAAAGTTTTAACGAAATGCATACCTAGAATTTAATCAAACCAATCCGTTTTTCAAACCCATTCTTCCCGAATGTAAGCCACCCTCATCACTTCGAGAACGAGAACCAACCGATTTATCTCCGAAAATTCGCCGGCGACTTTTGGCGAGGCGAGTTCGTGAACTCGATAACTCCCCCCCCCCCCCCATTCCTCCCCACGGTCCAACTCCGAATCCTGAGGAGGAGGAGATAGGGAGGGTTAATTGTTCAGGTCAAACCCAACCGCCCGATATGACGTCTACTATAGACCCATATCAATGTTACACCACCTTCACGGTTGTTCAAGCCATGATGGCCTACTCAAACCAATTACACACTGTTCAAAAGCCGAACACAAACAAAGTGAAAACTATCTGAATATTATGTTCGTACGATCAACAATGGGATATCATTTACTTCGATATGCGACGAGACAAGAGTAAACGTTCATTATGAGGGTAAATATTTGTTACAATCAAGGTAAAGTTAAATCGATTTTTAGTTGCGTTGAAACTCTTGGAAAATGTGCGTAGATAAATGAACTCTGTTTGTAAACACAAACTGTTTCTATAAGGGTCAGTGTAAAGCGTTGAAGAGAGAGAATACGCTAACCAAACATGACCCACTCAGTCAAAGATAATTTACTTCTAAAGCTGGGTTCCCATTCTTCGCTTTTATTTAGCATTCGGTTCGCTTTCGCAAAATGGCTACCTTTCAACACAGAAAATCGTCCATGTTTAATTTCGTCTCCGAAATGCAAAAATGTTGGACCAACTTCAACTTCGACGAAACCGAAACGCGCGAAATCCGGAAGTGATGCGATGTATCGAATCTCCATTTCCGGTCGACCTCGAGCTTATATTCGATATTCGATTAATGAACATATGTTTTGACGTTTTGACGTTTCAACTTTCAAGTTTCACTTTTTCCGCATTTTCTTGCCGTTCTTGCTTATTATCTGACTATTTTCCGTCATTTTGTTTTTAACTATAGGCAGAATACTATTTATGTTTCGCGTATCCATGGATACGCGAAACGCGCGAAACATAAATTATGGAAACGACTACAAACTTCGCGACGCGAAAGCGAACCGAATGCGAAACGAAAGCGAAGTATGGGAACCCAGCTTTAGGACTTTTACATCAACTTTCCAATTTCCATACGCTCTTCTGCAATAATTGAATACAGATCAAATACAGTCATTTTAAAACTTTATAAAAATGGCAACACATCTGTAATTTGCCGATTTTCTTGCACCATTTATCCAACGCCATGTGACCAAGAATATGAGTTCAAAAACTTTCAAACAAGATACAATCATTTCATACGTTGAAAAAAATAATATTGGAATACAATTCAACAACAGAAGAACATTTTGATTATCTGAAATCGATACATTTTCTAGTCGAAAGAGCTCCGCTTTTCTTTTCAGAAAACAGAGTACACAAACACCACTTATCACCCTGTATATTTCCCAAGGAAAAGCCAGCAATGGTCACTGAACCGGACACAACGTCTCCTTCCTGGAATAAAGCAGAATAAAGACAACTTTCCACTAGCAAAAAAGAAAACTCTGAAAGTTTTTGTTCTGTTTTGACAGGTATTCAGGAATACGTGCTCTGCCCCTACCCCTACCCCTTCAGTTTTCGGGTCCTTGGCCCGGACCTGCGAGCACTTAAAGACAGGAACAGATACCCAGGTGGTGTGAGGTCATGTGAGGTCATATCACCTACAAGTCAACGCGAAACATCGATATACAATCTGGAAATGGCCTCGAGCACTTGCGAGAAGCACTTTGAAACTATTCTGGCATGTGTGAGAGTAAATTCAGGGTGCACTTTCCCAGGGACAGGGTAATGTACGAGAATGTTGCGAGGGAACTGTCGCTGTCGGGTCGGTGGGCTGTGGAATGACAACAACATCGAGGACATTCCCAGCGTCTTCAAGTTATTGACTTCTCCTTACAAACATGTGGGCATCTAACTTGCTCTAGCTTACTAAAAACAAATTGCAAAAAATCAATGTCACAATATTAAGAGTATTGCTGAGTATAGTGAGCGTGGCCTTGAAGAGTTTTTTCATCGATTTTTATCAATACCTTTTAACAATGTAATTGTTAACAAAATAGGGATTTGTATGAGTATTCAGAACAGTTCAATGAAAATAATTTCGATGTTTGGAATAAGTTATTAGTTTTATTTTGTCCTACAGATGTTTAGTGCCATAATTTTACTAATTTTTGGGCATAAACATCTGAAGGACAAAGTAAATCTAATAAACCATTACAAGCTATGGAATTATTTTCATTGAACTGTTCTAAATACTCGTACAAAGCCATAATATGTTAACAATTACATTGGTTAAAGATATTGATGAAAATCGATTAAAAAACTCTTCAAGGTCAAACTCACTACCCAGCCGTCTTAATAGAACATTTAATTCCTGTTCATTACAAAACGGAAAAGTAAACGTATAGTATTACTTTTACCTTATGGGACATAGAAATATGCCTTAATATAGCACTGAATTGAAAGTGTATTTTTTTCTTTAAAAACGGTTGTGTGATTCTTTAAACTGGGAAGAGAGTAGGTAGGTACCGCAATAAATTTGATGCGAATCAAAAATCATTAATATTGGCATGAAAATTATGGGAGAAAATACGTGGTTTACGAGCATGAAACCATCCTAATTTTCGACACCCATGTCAAATTACTTTTTTATTTGTTTGCTACATCCATAGTTTCTCTATATTCTACATAAATAATATGAGTACTAACCATTAAAATATCATTTTTGTTCATTATTTAAACCGACACGTTTCAGGATTATCTCGTTTTGGTCAAGTTTATTAAAATCTAACAGTTTTGGAACGAACTTATGTGAAGGCAAAGGGCGCACGTTTTTCAGGACTTGAGTAGGACGTGACTTCATTAAAAAGGGCGTCGTTTTGGTAAAGGTGTCTCGTATCGTATAAGAAGATAGTTTCGGCAAATAAAAAAATACGAATAAAATTGCTCGGACCGCTGTTCCGGAATTTCTGATTCCAAGCAGCAGCTTGACTTTTTTCTGCTTGAAGTTTAGTTTTTACACGATTCTTTTCGAGTTTCGCAGATATTACAGTTCCCGCTATTATACGATTTAATTTTCATAGCATGCATATTAATACATTCTAAAAGGCCCCCAACAATCTGCAAAACACAAGAAAAACAATAATGTACTAATAAAATTCGATTGAATAATAGCTTAACTTGATTTTGTATATCAAGGAGTAAATTATAAATTTAAGTAACAGAGTGGATTGGTCATCCCGAGGCGAGATTCACATTCCAGTGGTCCGGGTCTAATTCCAGCGGTCAATCTTCCTGGCAAAGGGATTTCTTGGATCCCTTCAGTCGATTGGCAAATGCATGGAGGTAATTTAATGTTGGAAGACGACAGACTTTCAATATTTCATCCTTATCCTTTCATCTCTCTTTCTACTTGTTCAACGTCGCACTATTCTGCAGATAGAGGCGATGAAGATTATGATGATGATAAGGAGAGAATAATGAAGATTCGATGGGAATGAGGCTGTAGAGAACTATTTGTAGGGAACCTTCCCAGAATTTTATCCTCGACTGAGGTAAGCCAGGAAAAATGTTCTTGGGAAATTGAACCTGGGATCTCCGAGTTTCAAGTCCATAGCGATATTTCCTGAGCCAACTTGCTATTTGCTCTCTTCGTTATCACCTTCCAAACATTTTTGCAAACGTGTCATAAATAACATAGTCGCCTATATTCAATGTCAGTATTAAACATGTCTGGAGTTAATTTCAGATGAGAATCGTTGAAAGTCGTAAATATTTTGTGGCGAACATGTCTTTTTCCACGAAGTTTTATATATAAAATCCTATAAACATGGAATATAACACTTACAAAATTATTCACTTAAAAAATTAAAATATGAAACTAGATAAAAGTGACATAAAATTGGTATTCCGTCCCGACCAGAGGGAACAATACGACCAAATGAGAAAACTTTGAGTTTTCTAAAGTATTATAATTTCCGTCTCAAGTACCGGAAAATCGCTAACAAAATCATCGTAAAAATGTCGTTAAGTGTCTGGAAGCAGGATTTTCTAATTTCAGGAACCGAGGGAAAAGTTTGTGTGGCGGCTGCAGTGTTATACGGAGTGCCGCATGCGAAATCACCCAACACACTTTCGCTCGACAAAGAGGATTTACTTTCTGTCGGCGAAGATTCAAACTTCACAGACCATGTAACAAAATCTCTCTCTCTCTTGGCGGACTTATTTGGCTATTTGCTATATTACATATTAAACACAGGGGAAGATTAGTTGTTTTTACGACACATTTAATAGCTTGTTTTAACTCAATTTATATCAGAATTGATGATTTTATTAAGATGTGTATTATTTAAACGAATCCTATTGTGTTAAATTCACGTGTATTTATATTTCTCCAAGGGATAATGTTGCAATGAAAATTGGAAAAAGTCAGTGAGAAAAAAATAAAAATACTTTTTTTCAACACAAACATATTGTCATTCTATCAAAATTTGAGGTAAATGAGTATTTTTAAACAATTTGAAGATATCTACTGAGGACATTTCAATGCAATGTCAAACATTCTTTGATCCTTTTAAACCAATTGAAACATATTTTTCCGTTGTTGTTCTGCACAGACCCGCAGAAAACTGTGACCCCTAACCTTTCATTGCTTTTATGTCCCATTTTTTTTAATTTTAGATTATATGACCACATGCTTATATTACTGTTTTTAATATATTCACCAAAGATTTTGTTTCCCCATGAATATGTGTGAAATCATTACTGATTTATGTCAGCAAAAAATCATTAAACTAATTCAATTCAAAGAAACACTCCCTTGACACTATTCTAAAAACAATGGACTGTTTCTGAAAGTGACATGACTAAAGTGTCAGAAGTGTGTTTGAGATTCTTTGCTTTACTTTTCATGTTGACACATTGTGAAAAGTTTTCAGAAAAATATTTAATTATCAACACAAGCAACTCTCTTAAACTTCCGAATAAGCTGCCGGCGACGTGACGTGGTTTCCCAATTAAAGAATAATAACGCCCTGGAGGAAGTCGCAAAAAAGATTTGCTTCCCTGAATACGAAATTCATGTGACATTATATAAATTTCCTACCTCAAAAGTTCTTTTCAAAACTAAACATTCACAAATCCCTCTTCAAAATTTCTTTTCATAAGCCGCATAAAATGTAGGATCAGTATTTTGAAGCGAAGGATGGCATTAACTATAAACCTATCAGATGGAAAAGACGATAAAGTACCTACAGACTTCTAACCGACGTCAAACGATGTTGCATACGGAGTGTTGAAAGTCGGGGAGGCAACTTCAAGATAAAACTTCGCATTCAAAACGTGTCAATGTAAAAATATATTCATATTCGTCTAGAAAGGAGGTTTAGACGAGTTTTCTTGAATTTCTGGAAATTACGGGACGTTTGCTATTTATCGAAAAATGGAATGTAAATTGAAAAACATTTTGAATATCGGGTACGACTCACATATAAAACCTCCTCATAAAGTTAAGTAAAAGCTATTTGTCAAACTAAAATGATACACTCTAAGAAATGTACAAAAATGTGTTGATTTGAGACAACACATTTTTTTGTGTCGATCAGAAATCATCACGCTTTTGTTTTGAAATCAACACTTTTTATAGACGATTTCTTCGAGTATACACTCTTGGACACTAAAATTGGTCCGCGGTCAATGTTCAAGTGACACTACGGCTAGTATAATGTAATTTTTTGGCACATAGACCGGATGGCTAGTGTGAGTTTAGGGCCGAAAAATTACTAATAAATAATAAATAATAGCCTAGGAGTTGAGTGAATATTGACTACGGACCATTTTCCGTGTCCAGGAGTGTACAAGTGTTGGTTTGTGCCACTTGATGCAGTCACTATATACAGCAATGTGTTATCTAGATATATATAAAAAAAGACTATCATACTTTTTTAATTACTATAATTCGGGGAAGCGGAATAGCGCCTAATGGAATAACGCCTAATTTGGAATAATGTCTAAAATACCGTTAGATGTTATTACAATGGAATAACGTCTAAAGAGTTTTAGGCGTTATTCCACATGAAATTGTCATTTTAAAATTAGATGTTGTTCCACTGGCATAACGTCTAAAATAAATTTAGAGATTATTCCAGTGGAATAAGCACTAATATGAAATTAGACGTTGTTCCTATGGAATAACGCCTAAAATAAAATTAGACTTTAATCAAGGTCAAAAAGATGATTAGGTTCGCGAATAATGTAATACCGCCTAATTGGGAATAATGTCTAAAATGCCGTTAGATGTTATTCCGATGGAATAACGTATAAAGTGTTTTAGGCGTTATTCCACATTTAATTGTCGTTTTAAAATTAGATGTTGTTCCACTGGAATAATGACTAAAATAAAATTAGATATTATTCCAATGGAATAATAGCTAAAATGAAATTAGACGTTGTTCCAATGGATTAACATCTAAAATAAAATTAGATGTAGTTCCAGTGGAATAATGCCTAAAACATTATAAGGTATTTTTCTGTTGGAATAACGACTAAAAGGGAATTAGTCGTTGTTCCAATGGAATAACATATAAAATAAAATTAGATGATATTCCAGTGGAATAACGTCTAAATCATTATATGGTATTTCTCTCTTCGAATCACGACTACAAGTTAAATAGTCCTTGTTCCAATGGAATAACGTCTAGATGTAAAATAAAATCAGATGTATTTTGCCACTAGTGCAAAACAAACGTTAAATATTAGCAGTGGTGTAGTCCTAATATTTTGTTGGGTATACGCTATCGTTTCGCGTTTTGTGAATCTCTATGTGAAACCGCACTATAGCGCGGACGCACTGCTCTGCATGACTCTGAAATTGATTTGTCAAAGAAGCAGGGATAAAATCTTTGAATTGTCTTTAAAGTAGTTTTTAGTAGGTGGGTTCACCGGACGTTCCAAACCTGCCAATTTTGCAAAGGTTCCGAATCGCCGTTTCTAACTTTTTATGTATTCATAGTTTGCTCGAGCTTCTTTTGTTTTACATCAACAATGTAAAAACGTATATTTTCGGCAATTTTGGTGTATCTACGTTGTCAAGTCTTCAATTGAAGAGTCTACATTGAAGAGTCTTCATTGAAGACTTGACAGTCTTCAATCGGTTAGTTGAAGATAGTTTGTAAAAGTGGGGGAACTTCTTCTGCAGCCTGCAATTGTACAGGTAACAGTATAAATACTGTAAAACAGATCCCAGAAAAGACACTCCGTGTAAAAATGGCAGCCAAGTCTCTTTACTTTAAAAAAATTCAACACCGAAAAGGAGTGATATCAAAAAAGGAGCCAAGTCAATGACATTTCCAAATATTTAATCGTATTTTTGAAATAAAAGAATAAACACCGAGAAATACTTTACAAAAGGACTTGGCGCATCGTTTTTTTAACGACTTCATTCTATCATAAAAGTGGAAAGAAATTTATGTAGGCAACAAGTAGGTAAAATAATAAAAAGTAAATTAATTTTACTTAGTCGTTGGGACCAACATTTTAGCCGTTTTGAAAATTTTTAGATAAATTGATCAATATCAGGAGTTAAGACATTTATTCAAAGACATTTCAAAGATTCTTCTTTGACAAATCAGTTTCAGGACCTGTAGAGCAAGAGCAACTGTAAAGGGTGTGTATAGCGTGTGCAGCTTACACACGTAGATTATTTCGCATGTAATTGGAAGTCTATAGTTTATCAACGTGTTACACTGAGCGTTTTCCTAGTTTTAATTGAAGCCGGTTTCACAGAAAGCGCTTTTTCGCGTTTTTTATTGACCAAACAAAAACACCGAAAATTTCGCCGCACCCATCTCGATTGCATAGGGAGGTTTTTTCAGTACCGCGCGTTGCGAAAATGACGTCACGACCTAGCAGCTAATCACGTGCGACTACGTCATCTATAAAATATGACTATAATATAATGTTAATAATTGCTTACCAATGCATATTATTCCATCTTATCATATCTAATAACACCCAAATTGTTACTACTAGTACTACTTACTAGAAATACTTTCTTTTCAAAATAAACGACAAAATTTGAAATTTACATTTAAAAATATGAAATAAATTGTATAAAATCCGGTACACATAAGTGTAATTCTTTGTGGAAGCAGTGCCTGTAAAAAAGTAATTCGTTAGCGTATAAATAAGGCACAAAGAAAATTCTTTAAATGTATCCAGAATCATCAGAATAATATAAAATAGTGTCACGTTGATATTGAGTTTCATTATTATGTCATAGAGGAAGGAAGACAGTAGAATGCGTATTTATTACGTTTTAATATTGAGCGGGAATAGGGGAGGGGGGGGAATAGCAAGATTAGGCCCTTGTATATAACATAAAATATCTAACGTTGTTAAATATGCACAGAGCCAGTTGTTTGTGGTGATAAAAAAAGCCAAAATTCGTTTTCTACATTCTGAAAGTGGTGAATGGTGGTGATAATTATGTTAATTTTCGCGATTGGTGGTGAAATGGGAAAAAATGATTTCTGTAAGAATAAGTGTGAAATATGACGCGCGAGCGAGCCGCAATACTACCAACCCCCCTCCCACTAGCAAGACTCGGCGCGTGCGCATGCGCACCCCTGTTCAAGGTCATGTAGATGCGTCATTCCATGCTCAGCAGCCAACCAGCTGGCACCCCCACTAGCCCATACACTCTTTGGCTGGCACTGACAGCTGGCTTACGAAGCAAACAGTGTGATTCTGTCTATTTCGTGGTACTTTAGACACAGATCGAGGAAATTTTCGTAAAATATATACTCGGAATCGGGAAATGTTGCAAAACACGTAGGTTTGGGACAAAATCGCGTGAAATCGCGAGAATTCGTCAATATCGCGTCAAAACACAAATTTCGCGAAAATTCGCGAGAAAAAGATACATATATTTGGAATCAGGAGTGTATGAAACGCAAAGATATGAAAGAAAATTCATGTTTCTTAACATTTCGCGTTTATCGCGGAAACCATAAACAACTGGCCCTGAATATGCATTTTGGTGGAATGGGGGAAATGCAATGCAACCCCCCCCCCCCCCCGATCCACCCTCCCACCTACAACGTACTATACAACGTTTCTCAACAGTCTCGATTTTTTATTAAAAAAATATTTAAAAAAATATTAAAAACTTATTTTCTTCTTAGCCGACCTTCCCACAATCCCGTTGAAATCTGCTTTCCCATTTCCCCTTCTTCTGTTATTACCCATTTTATGTACCTATGTTATTTATTGACTGAACTTTTTTTTGTTCAGAGTTTTACTCGATGGGTCAATTTAGACGTTGATTGTCGCGGTGGCCAAAAGTCTGAGATAAAGCTTGTTTGCTTGGTTGGATTAGAGTGACTGGTTTAGTGCAGTTGCAAATACATTTGATATTCAAAGCCCCTGAAAATCTAGGCTTATTATTAGACATAGAAGGACAGGTAGGTGGACTACCCTAATGAAATGAACCTTCATTTCATCCCCACCGCGATTTAGGTGGCTGCAACATCGAAATCACAGTGGAGAATGTGACAGATTTTCCAAATAATAAACCCCAGCCATGACTTGATGCAATCATTGCATTCAATTACGTCATAAGTACGATAGGAAATAATTGATTGAATGTTTCTTTTCACATTATTTTAAACGTCATTGTGAGGTCCACAGCTATTACAATCTGAATATTTAAATTTATTATTACAATAAAATAATATGCTGCCGTACAAAATGCATTCAAGCATTGTGGTTGGCGGAAAATAAAAAAGGGGGAAAAAAACGGAGAAGAAACCACGGAAAAATACCCCAGGAAAATAAAACCATGGAAATAAAACCCCCGCTGTAATATGAAGGTAATATGAAATATGAAGGTCGTGAAGGTAAATTTTCACTTTCCTTGCCAATTTACTTAAATCTGGACTTACCTACTTAACATATTACTACGGTGGGTGGCTTGGAGCAAAATATAGAATAGCAACTTTATTGCAAAATGGCTTAAAATATCTAGATAATAAAATAATCACAAGCTTTGTTATGTTTACTAGGAAAACGCTCTGAGTACCGCGTTGAAGAGCGAGCACGGATACGCAGAACACCTCGAACCGAAATTCTGTCTATCGAAAATATCATTAAAAGCCAACAATTCTTGAATTTCGTCAGACTTGAATAAAAATCTCTAAATATTACTAAAATGTTAGTATCAACCTTTATGATTGAACTGTTCCTTGTTAATATTCAAAAATCACAGGATCTCTTTAAAAAAAATATACCTGGGACCACTCAAATCATATGATATTAGTGTGTACACAATATCAGATCAATCTGTTGAACGGTCATTATTAGTTTCATTTCGTTTGAAAGTTTCTGCTCTAACTACCTTGCCTTGAACTGAAGATTCGAAATCGCCGTGAATTTGACAGCCAACACACAAAATGTCCCTAAAATTACAAAAACTTTTGAAAATAACGACAGATTTGACTGAAAATTGGCAAAAATACCTTAAATGTTGGTACCAATGACCATGCAAAGTTTTTAGTTGGTCGGTCAATCGGTTCTAGTTTAAATTTCAAAAATCACATGAAAAATGGTTTCAAATTTGAACCAATGGGAGGATTTGGCTGAAATTTATTATGATTGGGTACAATGTTGGTTGCAATGACTTTGCTAAATTTCAAATTGATCAAACTAACCAATCGAAAGATAATTTTTTTTAAATTTGAACCAATCAGGTGATTTCAAAAAAATTAGGGTCTGCCACGCCCGGAAATGGTCAGTACATGTGTGCAAATTTTCAGCTTGATCGAAGAAAAACTGTGACTTGTATATCGTCAATAACAGAAAAAAAACACAAAAAAAAAAAAAAAAAAAAAAAAAAAAAAAAACAGAGGTCCGTGCCAAAAGAGCCAAAAGGTGACGCTCGCTTCGCTCGCTCAAAAATAACTTGGTACTACATGAAAGACAATGCAGAAATTATATTTTTTTAAGGATGAACCAGCGCCAGGTCATCTACCAACAATTTTTTTTAAATCAATTTTATTTTGTTCCTTATAGTATTATCTACAATATAAGATAAAAAAATGTGTACCTTACAGACCTAACTTTTGTGTAAAACGTTTTCAAAGTTCGAGATTTTTACATGGCTCTTATGGGGGAACGAAATTATTTCCTACATTTCTACATTTTTTTAATCCGCACCAACAATTTCAACAGAAAACTAATGATATATTCTTCGACTACTGAATGCATTGAAAACTTAAAATACTCTTGTCATCGACTTCATTTCTGAGATAATGCATGGCCTTTAAATGTTTGAAAATCTTGATATAATTATGGCCAACTGAACTAGTAAAAACCACTGCTCCTCATCACCTCATATCGTTATTCTCCACATAATACATTATAAAACTATGATTTAAAGTTTAAACATGCGTTTTCTGAATTAATTTATCTCATGTTATGAATATAGTCAATCAAAGCGATGGTTCATCCTTAATAGGTATATACTATGTTTGTGGAGTTGAAATAATTAGAATTGTCAGAAAAACAGTTTTAGGCCTAAAATGTGTTGTTGTTCTTTTAAATAGAAAGAGAATGTTTGAAATGGTGGAAGAATGAGGAAGATGGACAAGAAATAATTCCACGTTTCTGTAATTTTTCAATTTGGAAGGGTTATAATTAATATAAGTATATTTTACCCATAAAAAACACTCCGTGTAAAAAAACAGCCAAGTCTCTTCAACTAAAAAAAAAAAATTATGAAATCTAAAAATTCTGCACTGAAACGTAGTGATATCAAAAAATGAGCCAAGTCAAAACTTTATTTGAAAATTAAAAAATACTTGGCGCATCGAGTATATAAATAGCTTAGAAGTATAGGCCTTATAGTACCTATACCTACAATGCCCTAAAAAAACGATGCGCCAAGTATTTTTTAATTTTCAAATAAAGTTTTGACTTGGCTCATTTTTTGATATCACTACGTTTCAGTGCAGAATTTTTAGATTTCATAATTTTTTTTTTTTAGTTGAAGAGACTTGGCTGTTTTTTTACACGGAGTGTTTTTTATGGGGATATCACTTATTTTTTTAGTTTATTTACACAACTTGTAAAACTTATTAGGGCAACAATGGCTAATTCCTTTAAAAAAATACGCCATTTTTGAATTAGTTACTAAAAAAATATTGTTTGGAGCTAAATTTAAACTTAAAGTGATATGCCATGAAGAATTGCGAAAGCATCGTTCCAATAGATCCAGCCGTTTTCGAGATATGGCATCACTTCCGGTTTTCAAAATGGCGGCTGAAAGCTCTTACACATTGTAGGTATTAATATGTATATAAATACTAATATTTCATTATAAGCCTTCTGAATATATAGTTGGTTTTTATATAAAGGGAAGTGAATTTAAGCAGATTTCGCTAAACTATGACGTCATTTCCGGTTTCAGTAATTAGAAAACTTTAATTTAACTATTGTTATTTCATAAAGAGGACCGTCTGAATCGATTGGCGCAAATTTCGTTCCGATCGGTTAAGCCGTTTTTGAGATATAACGTCACTTCCGGTTTCAAAATGGCGGCACAAAAAATTCATAAGGGCAAGGTATCATCAGGCAGACGAGCTGTATATGTGGTGAAAATTTCGGGTCAATCAACCCAGCCGTTTAGGCTGTGGCGGAGACCGCGGAATTTATTGGAAGATGAATCATCATTATTGAGCGAGCGTAGCGAGCGTCACCACGGTACTCTTATGGCACTTTCTCTGTGTGTTTTTTTTTTTGTTTTTTTTTTGTGGTCACAGCCCAGGTCAAACCGCTCAAGCAATCGATCTGAAATTTTGCACACATACTAACGTAATCTATGCGGTCCCTGGGATCGTTTTTGAACGGGCTCCCGTGATTGGTTCAGATTTAAAAAAAATTATCTTTCGATTGGTTGCTTCGATCAATTTGAAATTTAGCAAAAACATTGCAACCAACATTGTACCCAATCATAAAAAGTTTCAGCCAAATCCTCCTATTGGTTCAAATTTAAAACCATTTTTCATGTGATTTTTGACATTTAAACTAGAACAGATTGACCGATCAACTTAAAACTTCGCGTGGTCATTGGTACCAACATTTTAGGTATTTTTGCCAATTTTCAGTCTAATCTGTTGTTATTTTCAAAAGTTTTGTCATTTTAAGGTCATTTTATTCCGTAATCTTGAAAAATGTATACTAAATTGTCATCCCTGCCTTCTTTAAGCTTCTGTTCCAAGGCAAGGCCTGTAGAGCAGCCAAGCTATCCACAATGTACAGTAAAATGAAAGCATTTTTGAGCTAGCGCATAAAATCGGATGCAGTACGAAGGCCAAATCCTCTAATTGGTTTAAGTTTAAATAATATCTTCTGATTGGTCGACAATCAAAATGTTCACATTCAGTTCAAATTTTGCATGGTGATCAAGACCAACTTAATATTAAATTTTACATATTGTAAGCCCAATCAGTCAAGTATTATTGTAATTTTACGAGTTTAGTATGGGATGTCACAAGAGATTTCTAGAGAAAGTATGTAGGTAAGATTTCACGACACAATGGATCTGTTATTCATCCAGAGTATTATGGAGATTGAAAAATTGCAGAGAAAATCGTCTTTTGCCGTGTCGTGCATCGTGACTATGGGGATGTTGCATGTTCTGTGCTCGCTCATCAACGCGTTACACTGAGCGTTTTCCTAGTTATTATTATTATCTGAAAGCCGTACAATTTCACGGTTTTCACGGCCCTCTAGTTCGCAAAGGGCGTAACCTATTGCTCCCAAATTTGGTATATGTTGTCAGGTGGGCCATAGCTCGAAATTAAGATATTTCGCAACAATGTGAGATTTTCCAATTTTGAGATCCAGTAGGCCGAAAATGCCACTTTGATCCCTACAGTAAAAGTGGGTTGCTCCAGCCTTTTTATATGAGAGTGTGCGCGCCGTACGACTTGGCTGGCGTGGAGCGACCGCTCCACTAGATAAAGCTATATTAATTATTAATTTGTTTTCATTGTAACATTATAACTCCATGAAGTAACTCAACTCTTCAAACTATCAATAACTGACAGTTATCAAATATCAGGTGAAAAATGAAATCCAAATAAATTCAAATCAAATGCAAGAAATAAGCGAATTGCAAGATATTTTTGATAAAATAGGAATCGATGCACTGAAAACATAACAGAACGGCTGTACAAAGTGCTTGCATGTTGCTCCATACGAAGCATGGGTTTTATTTCCGGGGGTTTTATTTCCAGGGGTATTTTTTCCAGGGTTTATTTTCCGGGGGGTTTTCCCGTTTTTTTTCAGTGATTCAAGTATTGATAACATTTTTCCCTCTTATTGAGCGAGCGAAGCTAGCGTCTCCTTTTGGCTTCTTTTGGCACGGACATCTGTTTTTTTCTTGTGTGTGTTTTTTTCTGTTACTGGAGCAATACAGGTCACAGTTTTTATCCGACCGAGCTGAAATTTGCACACATGTTCGGACCATCTCTGGGCGTTGCTGTATAGTTTTTTTTTGAAATCCGATGATTGGTTAACAAAAATTTTGAGTTTTGAAAAAATTAACTTCCGATAACTTCCGAATTGAACGTCCGATCAATTTGAAATTTTGCCAAGTCATTGCGACCTACATTGTCTCAAATATTACAAAGTTTAAACCAAATTCTGTAATTGGTTAAAATTTAAAAAAAAATCCGATTTTCCACTGTCCAACCACTATCAACCCCTTCCCCTCTACCCCACTAATGCCAACTCTACCGGGCCCAGCGCAGCGCGTACTAAGTGACGACAAAACCCTCTTCCCCTATCCCTCTATTATTAGCATGTAGCCTGAAGGAACGGCTAGCGCCGGAAGTGCACCTTCAAGCAACTAATTCGCGTCCTGTTTCTTTTAGAGAGCAGACATTGCTGCAGATTTTTCGCTACAGTGATGTCACCAATTCATTAAGCTTGGTCTCCGATTGTGTAATTTTTTCCCGCAATTGAACCCATTAATTGACTATAGTTTTAATTCACTGGCAATGTTCTATTGCGTGGATTTAGTACGCAATTGAACCTATTATGTTTTCTGTATATTACGATATTCCGGTTGGAGATGTTGCGCGTTTGGGTGCTCTCTCATCAACCCGTTACAGGGGTATTTTTTCCAGGGTTTATTTTCAGGGGGGTTTTTCCGTTTTTTTCTTCTTCAGTGATTCAAGTATTGATAACATTTTTCCCTCTTATAATTAAATCACATTTCTATTTCTGTAACAATGTATCTTGTAAATGTGTTTGTCTCGTAGAAGTAAAAATATCTTCACTGATCATGACGTCACCTCTGCCACATTATTTGTAAGTACCGAATTGTTATCTCGGAAGCATCGACGGTCCCAAGTCAGGTACAAAGAATTAGAAAATACATGATGAAATGTATCCAGAATTATCAGAATAAAAAGTGTCACGTTGATATTGAGTTTCATTATTATGACATAGAGGAATTGACAGTATAGTATCAATTGTATCAATAAGAAATGACTTTTGATCAATAAATATTTCTTAATTGAATGAATGTGATTATGAACGGATGTAACAGCATAGCTAATATTTTTTGCTAGTCGTATAATGTATAATGTAAGCCAAGTTTTAATGTAATATTGGAAGTGATAAGGAACATTTGTTCTCTGATATTAGTAATATCGTTTGATTCAACCAAGGGGTCATTCCAAGCCAAAGCATCAAATCGATTTTCATGTACGACTCCGATTTTCTTCATATTTGGTATACATATGTTAGGAAGCCGAACGAACGAAACACATGGCTCTTTCAGCTTTTATTCATATTTTGAACGGGGTCCAAGAAACGGGCCCCTCAAAAAGTCATTTTCAGGTGGGCCTTGCTTTTTTAAAACAATTGTTTTTTATAACCGTTAGTGAAAGAGACTTAATTTTTTTTAAGAAATGAAGATCTTAAACTGAATAATTTTATTATAATTTTATTTAGACACAAATATTAAAAAGTGGGGAGGATTCCCAAATTTGTCCTTAAAACGACCCCCCCTCCCCCTTAAAAAGTATTTTTTGATATTTGTAAAAAATATATATATGAGTATACTGTATGTTTAACATCCTTGCAAAGTTGTAGTAGAATGGTAACTTTTACGGTATGGAAGCTATGCGGTATAATGTAAAAAGAGTACTAGGTTTTTGCATTATATTTCACTACCTAATCATGATCATGATGCCAGCAGAACAAGACCCTTCCCTCCCTGCCACGGAAGGTTTGAAACTGTTTTGGGTAACACCAAAGTACGCACATTACACTTTGACTTGTTTGGCATCCGTGCGTTGGGCGGGGGGGAGGGGGGGGGGGGGGGGGGCGCGGTAGTACTCACGATATCCAACATTTACAAAATTTCCATTTAAGGGTTTTGCCCCTTCCAAAAATATTAATTTCCTTGCAAATGTCATACTATTCTCTAATATGGAAGCTGTTTGAACTTATCTTGCACCATTGTCCCACAATAAAATAATACCTGTCTGAAAAAGGCAAAGGTGTGACTCCCCCCCCCCCCCCCCCCCCCAACGCACGGATGCCAAACAAGTTAAAGTGTAATGTGTGTACTTTGGAGATACCCAAAACAGTTTTCAAACTTTCCGTGGCAGGGTGGGAAGGGTCTTGTTCGGCTGGCTCATGATCTACTAAATTACAGGTAGTGAAATATAATGCAAAAATCTAGTAATATTTTTTAATTTTACCGCATAACTTCCATACCGTAAAGGTTATCACTCTACAACTTTGCAAAGATGTTAAAAATACAATACGAATACGCATTTTTTTCAATATCAAAAAATACTTCTTTAATGACAAATTTGTGAATCACCCCCACTCTTTTCATTTTTGTGCCCAAATAAAATTGGAATCAAATTATTCATTTTTAGATCTTCATTTCTAAAAAGAATTAATGACTTTTTGAGGGGCCCGTTTCTCGGACCCCGTTCAAAATATGAAAAACGCTGAAAGAGCCATGTGTTTCTTTCGGCTTCCTAACATGTATAGGTACCAAATATGAACAAAATCGGAGTCGTACCCTCTAGAGAGGTACCCTCATATTTCAACATTTTTTTGATGCCTTGGCGTGGATTCACCCCAAGATTACAAATATAGTTTCATTTCACGATGAGCAATGCAGTCAATTTGATTGTGCATGGTATGATTCCTTCTGTGATTTAAAAAAAATATATTTGCCGCCGTAAATGGAGACGTCATCAATGACGTTGGCATGTTGGTAATTAGTATGAGGGGAGTTCCAAAGATGGTGTACGAGCGTTGAAATGTGAGTCATGAGTTCCATGAGTGGGAGGCAGGTATTGCTGCGTATAATGCCCACATGGGGTAACTGAGGTGCGTGAACCTGGCACCCCCCACTCAAGTTAGAGGGATGAAACTTTCCAAATATTTAGTGCGGAATTAGTGTGAATTAGTGCGACCAGTTCCAGAATTAGTGCGTCTACCCCTAAAAAGTTATTAAGCAAATTGTATGGGGGGTGCCAGGTTCACAGAACCCCCCCCCCCCCCCCCCCCACAAGAGATAAACGGTTCAAACTTTGCAGATATTTAGTGCGAAATTAGTGCGAATTAGTGCGACTAGTTCCAGAATTAGTGCGACTACCCTCAAAAAGCTATTAAGAAAAAAGGTGTGAAACTGGGGGGTGCCAAGTAAACAGCTACCCCGGCACCCCCCACACATTTTTTTACATCTAGACGTTATTCCATTAGAACAACGACTATTTAACTTGTAGTCGTGATTCGAAGAGAGAAATACCATATAATGATTTAGACGTTATTCCACTGGAATATCATCTAATTATATTTTATATGATATTCCATTGGAACAACGACTAATTCCCTTTTAGTCGTTATTCCAACAGAAAAATACCTTATAATGTTTTAGGCATTATTCCACTGGAACTACATCTAATTTTATTTTAGATGTTAATCCATTGGAACAACGTCTAATTTCATTTTAGCTATTATTCCATTGGAATAATATCTAATTTTATTTTAGTCATTATTCCAGTGGAACAACATCTAATTTTAAAACGACAATTAAATGTGGAATAACGCCTAAAACACTTTATACGTTATTCTATCGGAATAACATCTAACGGCATTTTAGACATTATTCCCAATTAGGCGGTATTACATTATTCGCGAACCTAATCATCTTTTTGACCTTGATTAAAGTCTAATTTTATTTTAGGCGTTATTCCATAGGAACAACGTCTAATTTCATATTAGTGCTTATTCCACTGGAATAATCTCTAAATTTATTTTAGACGTTATGCCAGTGGAACAACATCTAATTTTAAAATGACAATTTCATGTGGAATAACGCCTAAAACTCTTTAGACGTTATTCCATTGTAATAACATCTAACGGTATTTTAGACATTATTCCAAATTAGGCGTTATTCCATTAGGCGCTATTCTATCCACCCCTATAATTCACCTCAACATATGAAATTATGCACTCATGAAGAAGTGAAATTATCTAGGTTGAACTCAACAGTAAATGCGGTTTTAAATTACAAATAAACTGCAGGGTAGAAACTAGTTCATATTGTTCAACTTTACGTAATGTCTGGACCAGACAGTATGTCAAAACCAAACAATTAAGTAATATTCAAGGCAAGTAATTAGAAAGCTATTTTGATTTGAAAATGCGAGTCAACCACGCGGGTGCAGCAATCCAGAAGACACAGTGAGTGAACAGCTAATTCATTTCATTCCAAGTCTTCTACTCGGCCAGTAATTAAGTTTTTAATTAAGTACAATGCTCGGCGTGGGTTTATTTTTAATTCTGGCACACAAAAAAACACGTGATTTGAAGCGTGAAGCGTCAGGCAGCCATTTTACACAGTATGTCGTATATTTTCAGACCACGTAATGAAAATAGAGTGCAGAAAAAACTTGTGAAAATGTTACGCAATGATAATATTTGGTGTTAAGAGTCGACAGGACTCGCAGAAAATTTAGAAACGACGATAATGGCTTTTGCTCTGTATAACATATATAAAATAGTAATATTCTCATGTCACGTATACAAACAAACAGTCGAGCTTGGTCGAGCTCGACATGAAATCAAAACATCTCATAAAGCGCCTCCAGTTCTGTAAACAACACCACTTGTGAGTCTTGAATGACAGGTGCGTGAACCTGGCACCCCCCATGTCAAAATTTCAAAAAACAACGACGGATCGAATTAGTGCTTAATTAGTGCCAATTAGTGCCGTTGAATCCAGAATTAGTGCTCCAACCCTTAAAAAGTTACAGGGGAAAAACTGTGGGGGGTGCCAAGTTCACGCTGGCACCCCCCATGTCGAAAATTTAAAAAAAAATGACGGATCGAATTAGTGCTTAATTAGTGCCAATTAGTGCCGTCAAATCCAGAATTAGTGCTTCATCCCCTAAAAAGTTACAGGGAAAAAACTTATGGGGGGTGGCACACCCCATGTCGAAAATGAAAAAACAAACGACGGATCGAATTAGTGCTTAATTAGTGCCAATTAGTGCCGTCAAATCCAGAATTAGTGCTTCATCCCCTAAAAAGTTACAGGCAAAAAACTTATGGGGGGTGGCACACCCCATGTCGAAAATTCGAAAACAAACGACGGATCGAATTAGTGCTTAATTAGTGCCAATTAGTGCCGTCAAATCCAGAATTAGTGCTACAACCCTTAAACAGTTACAGGGAAAAAACCTGGGTGGGTAAGTTAATGCTGGCACACCCCATGTCGAAAATTCGAAAACAAACGACGGATCGAATTAGTGCTTAATTAGTGCCAATTAGTGCCGTCAAATCCAGAATTAGTGCTTCATCCCCTAAAAAGTTGCAGTGAAAAAACTTATGGGGGGTGGCACACCCCATGTCGAAAATTCGAAAACAAACGACGGATCGAATTAGTGCTTAATTAGTGCCAATTAGTGCCGTCAAATCCAGAATTAGTGCTTCAACCCTTAAAAAGTTACAGGGAAAAACCTGGGTGGGTAAGTTAATGCTGGCACACCCCATGTCAAAAATTCGAAAACAAACGACGGATCGAATTAGTGCTTAATTAGTGCCAATTAGTGCCGTCAAATCCAGAATTAGTGCTTCATCCCCTAAAAAGTTACAGGGAAAAAACTTATGGGTGGTGGCACACCCCATGTCAAAAATTCAAAAAAACAAACGACGGATCGAATTAGTGCTTATTTAGTGCCAATTAGTGCCGTCAAATCCAGAATTTGTGCTTCAACCCTTAAAAAGTTACAGGGAAAAAACCTGGGTGGGTAAGTTAATGCTGGCACACCCCATGTCGAAAATTAAAAACAAACGACGGATCGAATTAGTGCTTATTTAGTGCCAATTAGTGCCGTCAAATCCAGAATTTTTGCTTCAACCCTTAAAAAGTTACAGGGAAAAAACTGTGGTGGGTAAGTTAATGCTGGCACACCCCATGTCGAAAATTCGAAAACAAACGACGGATCGAATTAGTGCTTAATTAGTGCCAATTAGTGCCGTTAAATCCAGAATTAGTGCTCCAACCCTTAAAATGTTACAGGGAAAAAACTGTGGTGGGTAAGTTAATGCTGGCACACCCCATGTCGAAAATGAAAAAACAAACGACGGATCGAATTAGTGCTTATTTAGTGCCAATTAGTGCCGTTGAATCCAGAATTAGTGGTTCAACCCTTAAAATGTTACAGGGAAAAAACTGTGGTGGGTAAGTTAATGCTGGCACACCCCATGTCGAAAATGAAAAAACAAACGACGGATCGAATTAGTGCTTAATTAGTGCCAAATAGTGCCGTCAAATCCAGAATTAGCGCTCCATCCCCTACAAAGTTACAGGGAAGAAATATATTATCTAGAATCTCATGCATGGTTCTACCAATCTATGGCTGCCAACGTTCACCTTCAATTTTTAGAATGCCAACATTTAATAATCAACATTTTAAGGCAAATGCTACAAATGTTCTCTTGGAAGGGTTCAGTTTAGTCCGTATTGTCCCTTATTAGATAAGTTAGGACACATCTGATGGAACTAATGTACGCAGATTCGAACTGCCAAAATAACTATAAAGATTACATCCTTGCACCTAAATATTCTCAAATTAAGGTGCTGCAAGCGCGAGCGATTTTCCTGCTTTTTGTTGACACTTTTTATGGATACGATTGGAGACGAAATGGGTTGACAAAATGATTTTAAATTTTAATCGTGATTAGATAAAAGACAAACTTAGGGTTATCCCTTGGTACATTTCAAATTGTTTGTTTGTTAATAATTAGTAACTAATAATGAGGGGATTTTTGGTGGAAAATTAGCTATTTTCTTGTCTCCCTGGGTGCAAAATGTGCCAAGTGATAACCCTAAGTTTGTCTTATAACTAATCATGATTTAAATTTGAGATCATTTGGTTCACGGGTTTGGTCTCCAATCCAGTTTTGAGCAGTTTTGTTGAAAAACCGGCGCCTAATTAATGGTGCAATAAGCAAAAATTATAAAGTTCTACTAATATACAATTAGACTGATCATGTGAAAATCCTGTAAAAGTTACACTCTTTTATGAAAAAAATATCTCTCTCAATTTTCTTAAACGGAAGGGCTAGCATATGCATCACAAACCTGGCACAATGTTGTCGGCAAAACATGCGCTCCTTCTTCTTTATTCCAACGAAATGTTGTGATATTAATTATTCCACTATTATGAATGAATTATTTACCAATAAAGCACTGAGTTTTGACAGTTTTCACGTGTGTATGAATACACGAAATTTTTGTTTTATAAATTAATTAATCTCTGCAAAATCAACTATAATATTGACTGAAAATATTGAAAGCTCGAGTATGCAGTGAATGTCCTTCATAATTGTCTTAACTCAACATGAACGATGTTAGGAGTGAGTTCTCATAGGTGACTATTATTTTGATCGGATGTAGAGAATTACTACTACTCAGTGGATAGACCTGGACATGTACATGGTTATTCCACAAAAAAACTATTTCGAAAAAAGTGTTAGTTACATGGTTCCAGCTAGAGGTGACCGCGTGACGTGACTCACGAATTTTATCCTGAGTGTGCGTGAGTGTGCATCTTTATGAAAATGCCGTGCGTGAGCGTGCAAAGTTAATACTCACCCGTGAATCGTGTCACGCGTGATTGTACGTGACACGAGTAATGCTGTGCCAGTATTGAATAATTCTTTAATATTCCAAAGACAAGCATGAAAAATATTTTAAAAATGTATTTAATTTGCAATTGAGAATTGTGACTTTGGGTGTGTGTGTGTTTGTTATTGTTGTGTGCCACTGCCAGCAGTACTGTGCGTGGGTATGAAAGTTTTGTTGATCTCAGCTTCCTCCAGTCCTCAAAATGAGTAAAATAAATTGATATGCGTGATTAATCGTGAGCTGTCACTGCGTGAGTGTGCATTAAATAGGAAATTGTCTGCGTGAGTGTGCGTGATCGTGCATTATTAAGGGAACTGGCGTGCGTGAGTGTGCGTGAAAAATAAAATGATTTCGTGACGTGACCCGACGTGAGTGGAAATCCACTCACGCGGTCACCTCTAGTTCCAGCTGTCAATTCCTTTCGAAGTCAAATTGTGTTTTATTTGGATTATAATAAACTGGGAATGGCTGGGTTGAAGGTTAAATATTTTTTTTATTGATTAGAGTTTAATACGTGTATTACAGTGACGATTACAAAATCCTCATTGAAACATTATTAAAATACTGTATTTTTCTTCTGTACATATGTTACTGTAAAAGGAAAAGGAGGCTGTGCTGAATTCCTAGTTACGGCACTGTGATTGGAATCTTCAATCGTAGGCCATTTTTCATGCCTGCCATAAGATGATATTGTGAAAATACTTATTTATTATCCGTCAATCCCCAAAACTGGACAAAATGAAAACGATCTGAGAAAATGGTCGATCAGAGCTGCCACGTTAAGAGCTGCCTGCGTAAGGGAACATCACACGCACGGTCCTTACTTTTTTAATGTTGTCTTCACACAAACAGAATTTTACAAATAAGTGACCCATACTAAGTTAAAAGACTAAGTAATAAGCACTGAAGACTAAGCACTGGAGTACTTTATGACCACTGGCTCGGCCACAAAGTGTCAAATAAAATTATTTTACGATAATATCATATTTAACACTTTGAGGTCGTACCAAAGGTCACATAATGTACTCCGCAATGTGTGCGGCATTATTTAGTCACGTAAGCTTAAAATGGGTTTTTCTCTGTAACGTTTTAGGGGATGAAGCACTAATTCTAGTTTCGACGGCACTAATTGGCACTAATTAAGCACTAATTCAATCCACAGTTTGTTTTTTCATTTTCGTCATGGGGTGTGCCAGCATTACTTACCCAACACAGTTTTTTCCCTGTAACTTTTTAAGGGTTAAAGCACTAATTCTGGATTCAACGGCACTAATTGGCACTAATTAAGCACTAATTCGATCCATCGTTTGTTTTTTCATTTTCGACATTGGGTGTGCCAGCATTAACTTACCCACCACAGTTTTTTCACTGTATCTTTTTAAGAGTTAAAGTACTAATTCTGGATTCAACGACACTAATTGGCACTAAATAAGCACTTATTCGATCCGTCGTTTGTTTTCGAATTTTCGACATGGGGTGTGCCAGCATTAACTTACCCACCCAGGTTTTTCCCTGTAACTTTTTAAGGGTTGAAGCACTAATTCTGGATTTGACGGCACTAATTGGCACTAATTAAACACTAATTCGATCCGTCGTTTGTTTTTTAATTTTCGACATATGGTGTGTCACCCCCCATTAGTTTTATCCCTGTAACTTTTTAGGGGATGAAGCACTAATTCTGGATTTGACGGCACAAATTGGCACTAATTAAGCACTAATTCGATCCGTCGTTTGTTTTCGAATTTTCGACATGGGGTGTGCCACCCCCCATAAGTTTTTTGCCTGTAACTTTTTAAGGGTTAAAGCACTAATTCTGGATTCAACGGCACTAATTGGCACTAATTAAGCACTAATTCGATCCATCGTTTGTTTTTTCATTTTCGACATTGGGTGTGCCAGCATTAACTTACCCACCACAGTTTTTTCACTGTATCTTTTTAAGAGTTAAAGTACTAATTCTAGATTCAACGGCACTAATTGGCACTAATTAAGCACTAATTCGATCCGTCGTTTCTTTTTGAATTTTCGACATGGGGTGTGCCACCCCCCCCCCATAAGTTTTTTCCCTGTAACTTTTTAGGGGATGAAGCACTAATTCTGCATTTGACGGCACTAATTGGCACTAATTAAGCACTTATTCGATCCGTCGTTTGTTTTCGAATTTTCGACATGGGGTGTGCCAGCATTAACTTACCCACCCAGGTTTTTCCCTGTAACTTTTTAAGGGTTGAAGCACTAATTCTGGATTTGACGGCACTAATTGGCACTAATTAAGCACTAATTCGATCCGTCGTTTGTTTTCGAATTTTCGACATGGGGTGTGCCACCCCCCATAAGTTTTTTCACTGTAACTTTTTAGGGGATGAAGCACTAATTCTGGATTTGACGGCACTAATTGGCACTAATTAAGCACTAATTCGATCCGTCGTTTGTTTTCGAATTTTCGACATGGGGTGTGCCACCCCCCATAAGTTTTTTGCCTGTAACTTTTTAGGGGATGAAGCACTAATTCTGGATTTGACGGCACTAATTGGCACTAATTAAGCACTAATTCGATCCGTCGTTTGTTTTCGAATTTTCGACATGGGGTGTGCCAGCATTAACTTACCCACCACATTTTTTTCCCTGTAACTTTTTAAGGGTTGGAGCACTAATTCTGGATTCAACGGCACTAATTGGCACTAATTAAGCACTAATTCGATCCGTCGTTTGTTTTCGAATTTTCGACATGGGGTGTGCTACCCCCCATAAGTTTTTTGCCTGTAACTTTTTAGGGGATGAAGCACTAATTCTGGATTTGACGGCACTAATTGGCACTAATTAAGCACTAATTCGATCCGTCGTTTGTTTTTTCATTTTTGACATGGGGTGTGCCACCCCCCATTAGTTTTTTCCCTGTAACTTTTTAGGGGATGAAGCACTAATTCTGGATTTGACGGCACTAATTGGCACTAATTAAGCACTAATTCGATCCGTCGTTTTTTTTTAAATTTTCGACATGGGGGGTGCCAGCGTGAACTTGGCACCCCCCACTGTTTTTTCCCTGTAACTTTTTAAGGGTTGGAGCACTAATTCTGGATTCAACGGCACTAATTGGCACTAATTAAGCACTAATTCGATCCGTCGTTGTTTTTTGAAATTTTGACATGGGGGGTGCCAGGTTCACGCACCTTTGAATGACTGTTGCCTTTTAAACTTCCGAGAATATGGTCCAGAAAAATAATGCAATATTGATAAGTTCATGGAGTGCAATACATAATTTAATTCGACTATTTATGTGCTAGGTGATTTTTATTTCAATGCTGCTTACAAATATATAGTTTTTATTATTTGCGATCTTAAATTATCAAATTTATTGATATCAAATTATCTTTATAATTGCCTAGTCATTAATGTATAATTGCGAATTTTAAAGTATAATTGTGTTGCCTTACGTGAGAGACTTTTCGTTCCAATCAAAGATAGGTAAGTTGACCAACATTATGAAAACAGTGTAATTTATTGCTCGCAAGTGCTCGCAATATTGTTTGATTGTTGCTGATTGTTGTATATTTACATGTACTTTTGTATACTGTATTACCTTTTGTAAAGAAAAATAATACTGAAACTAAAACTGAAGCAGCAGTTTTTTTTAGCCGTAATTTCTAATCCCAGAAAAAAACACTCCGTGTAAAAAAGGCAGCCAAGTCTCTTTACTTTAAAAAAATTCAACACCGAAAAGGAGTGATATCAAAAAAGGAGCCAAGTCAATGACATTTCCAAATATTTAATCGTATCTTTGAAATAAAAGTATAAACACCGAGAAATACTTTACAAAAGGACTTGGCGCATCATCGTCTAATGATGTAAAATCATTTTGATTTTGCAGCGTAAGGCTGCAATCACACGGGGCGTTTTTTCCCGCTCTGTCGCGCGGTTTTTCGCCCTGGGGAGTTTTACACGCGCGTCTTTTGCTCGTCCCGTGTGTTCGCTCCCGTAAGACTCAATGGTATACCTATCTGCTCGGCGTCTCGACGGCGTGCAAAATGCCGCATCTATGGGCATGAAATGCCTTTTACTTGCTTTACAACAAAACAATGAATAAATAAACAAGGTTTTGAGTGTGTTCATAAAAAAATATATTACTCTAAATCATTACAATACTAATTAAATAATCAATTAATTCCCTAATTATAATGTATTAATAATTAAAAATAAATGTGCATCTAAGCAGCATTGGCAATCGAGATCGAAGTCAGTGAACAGTAAAAACATCTGGGAGCTATTAGTACGTCAGTCACGTCTCATTTTGTCGACTTCGACATTTGTTTATATTTAGTACTACGTGATGTTTGTTAAATTCGTTCGTGTGTTGCGGGTTTGCATACCATCTGCATTAGTAACTGAGAATAATTCGAACTAGAGAGCCTGATGACATTGGATAAAACTCACAAAACCATAAAAAGGCGGCCCCTACTTTTTTCTTTATTGCTTGACCTTTTGTTTTCAAAATTCTACAGCATAGAGATAAAGAGTAAATCTGTGCCTCTAGTGCTCCAAAAAAATTTAAAAAAATGTTTTTACGCGTGTTGAGGAGGTGCCAATATGGGCAATATATGGGTCCTTTTGGCACCTCTGCCCTGAAAATACTAAACAAAAAACAACACTTTTGGCGCACTAGAGGCACAGATTTATTATTTATCTATAATCTGTGAAATTTTGAAGACAATCGGTAAAGCCGTTTGGAAAAAAGTAGGGGCCGCCTTTTTGTGCTTCATAAAACATGGATTTCATCAAGTATCGTAGACTCTTAAGAGGAAGGTTCACTTTCAAAACCGAAGTGTTTGGGAGAGCGTTAAATAATCAAGCTGTAGAAACAAACGTGATATTTTTTTATAATGTTGAACTAAAAGTTGTGAGCTGTTATTAAACGTTAACATTCGTTCAGCAATTTTTATGCTAAAAACTTGTGAATCTTTAAATCGAAATTTTAAGAAAGTTGTCCGAGCTTTATGAAGAGCTAATTATTTTCTACAATTTTGTCACTTCACATTGTGTCCGTCTTCAACGAGACTTCGGGCCTTCTACCTCTGAGGTACAGAATATAGGTCGTAAGCATGGCCAATGGTCCTAGATTTTTGGATTGAGCGTACACTTGGCACAACTAAAAACGGTATTTGAACGATACGGATTGGCTGTTGGTCAGGTGACTTGACAATCAATCCTTGTTATCATCAATGAAAAAGAGTTCACTAGATAACGAGTTATATAGCATAGACTTCATGGAATAATGCCGTTAAATCTTTTTTCTGCCATATCCGTTATTTTCGACTATCATTTTTTAGTTTGACCATGTACTACATCTATGAATTGCACCATTTAAGTTGTATCACTGTCTAATCATGAACCAATCGATCACACATAATACAGAATATCTTCGTATTTAATGCAAGTCAAATCGTATTGCAGCACGAATGTTTCTTAAACTTATAAAGAGTAAGAATATCAGCAGGGCGATTGTATAACTTTCTTAGCCGAGATAATGGATCGTTATCTATACCAATTGATGAAAGTAACCTATTAATATCATTGTTAATCATTGAATTGTGCAAAAGCCACAAGGATATGAAATATAATCACATTATTTATCTCAGGAAGTCGACTTTAAGCACTTTGAATTGCTTTACCTTCTGATAGGCTAAATTACTTTCATCAATTGGTATAGATAACGATCCATTATCTCGGCTAAGAAGTTATACAATCGCACAGCAGATATCAGAAAGAATACGATATCAATGCGCATTCTGGTAAAAGTTTCGAACAAAATGATTTACATTTTCAAGGTATACATGATACACCTTCTAGCGGATTTTCTGAGAATATCGGGGGCAAAATCTTTTAGACTTACAGTTGATATTGAATTTTATGAGAAAAGTATTGTTTCAACTTAATGGTTTTTGGACGAAATAAAAGCCTTCCCGAGTGTTCTTTTCTACAAGCTCCACTGTATATTAGTTCCATGTAAGATACCTGACTACAATATTGGATACGAGCTACATTATAAAATATCTGAGACAATTTCAACGAGCGAGGAAGTTCAAAATATCGTCTTCTAAAGGGACGAGACAAGAAAGTATTATTAAAAATATAAACTGGTCTGGAGGGCTATTCTAAATGTCCTTGTCGTCTCGTATCACTTGCTACGGTCTCACTGCTATCTATTTAACATGGTAGTGACGCCGTATAAATGGATACGAGACGACAAGGGAATTTAGAATAACCCCCCTTGAAAGTCCATGGGGCCCTATTTTACACCCTAAAAATTTAAAACAATTATCAATGCTAATTCGAAGCATGTTTGTTTTTATAGGCATCCTGCGTGAGAAAAGGTTGCCATAGTAACCTACATAAAAGTATAGGGAATAAACAAATCTGACAGCGGCAATCCAAATCTCATATTTAGAGTGATTACTTGTGAAAGGAAGATATTTAAGTGAGTACAAGTTAATAATAATACGCAATATTTATCCATACACATGTTCAAGTTAAATATTAATCTGATTAATATGATCTATAGCTATTATTTATAGGTTTGACACATTTCCCCTACCCTCTCAACCTCAATTTTTCTACCACTGTGACGTCACGAGCAGGATTCATATAGCAAATCCAATATCCATTAAAGAGCAGCAACTTTCATACGCATACTAATTCCCATGCAATACGAGGGCTCGCTTATCAACGCGTAAGTGCCACGACATGACTGGCGTGAGGTGACCGCCCCTAGTTACGAATTACTAGGAAAACGCACTGTGTAACGCGTTGATGAGCGGGCCTTCGTACTGCATGCGATTTGATAAGTTTGCGTTTGTAAGTCTCTGATCTACATGCCTTGTAACGGAAGCATCAATCACTGATAAAATAATTTAAATTATTGCCATAAATTTGCAAATATTTCAAGATTATTGAATAAAATGTGCTAATAAAATGCACTTTTTAAGATAACTGCAGATTAGTCTGAAAATTGGCAAAAATAGGTGCTTTAAGTTTGATCGGTCAAACGGTTCTAGTTTAAATTTAAAAAATCACAGGAAATATGGTTTTAAATATTAACCAATGGGAGGATTTGGTTGAAACTTTGTAAGATTGGGGACAATGTTGGTTGCAATGACTTTGCACAATTTCAAATTGATCGGACCAACAAATCTAAAGATAATTTTTCAGCGCCGCCCAGAATTGCAAAAGTTTGCAAAATCTCAGCTCGATCGAAAAAAAACTGTTGTCTGTATAGCCTCAGTAACAGAAAAAAAATATCCGTGCCAAAAGAGCAAAAATGAGTCGTCCGCTCAATGAAAAAAATATGTAACCTACACACTTACTAGGTTACATAAGAGAAATTTATTATCTTGTTTCCCATTTTTCAGCATGAGCTGTGTAGAGAAACTTCGACGTTGCATCCTAGGGGCATTGGTTCTAGTTCTAAGTAATGGGCCCAGGTACAGCTGGGTGGTCAGTAATTCACTCACCAATTCAAGAATTATTAATGTCGAAGGAATTTATTGGTTTCCCTGTTCGACGACCATGCTGGAGTGAAATATTCAAGAGAACGAATAGAAAAGTTCCCTTCCCTCTTCTCCACCCTCTCGCTCAAACTCACGTTCGTATACGAAATTATTGACACAGAATTCCCATTGATTTTCAATTAAATTGTTTTCAAAAATACACATAATGAAGGTTTCTAGGAAAACGCATGTTTTCAGGATTTCAGCAACAGTTTTTACACATTAATGGGGTTGTTATAGCAGTCTCAGCTAAGTCATGCATACTTTTCAATTTATTACCCACTCTCATTACTCTAACGGACGGAAGATAATTCTGCAAAACAGTTACCTTGAAAGTAATCATTTGGTTCTTCGAAGAACATGTGTGGGAGACATAAATATAGTTCAAATTATAATAGTTCAACTTACGTCTATGAATAGAATTACTTTGTTAATTTTAAAAAAGTTGTCAAATTTTATATTATTTGTTCATTATTGCACCTTGAATGCATATCCAGCCTTCAACTTATAGTTTTAGTAGAATATGTTCGTATTATCTCTTGTATATAACAAAATAATGAAACAGAAATTCTGGTCCAAAAGGGATTAAAAGTTCCTGAGTTGTTATAGTTGTGCATAATTGGTGCAATATTCCTACATTTTCAGATATGAGAAATTCGATATGGTGGATGGGGGGCCTGAAATAGAGAATGCTGCGATTGAGCTATTTTCATATTACATTAATCACCATGCTGTCGTATAATTATATTTTGCAAAGAAATATTGCGATTGAATATTTTGTGGCATAGCGCACATAAAGCGACTTAAAACTGACATTCAAGCAATCAACTTGTATCCACGATTTTGATCAACATTATTACTGAACTCTGTATGATGAATTTCTTCAAATCCATACAGAAGCGTCGTAAGTTATGCCGTTTGACATGTCCAATGTGCTTTGCCTATTGCCAAAACCCTCACATGGGACGCAAGCTTTGGGCGCTCAATAATGAGGAAAGTGGGATTATAGATTGAACATGGAATTGTGTTTCAAACGTCGACATCCCCAATGTATATTGCATCAAAATGTATCATTAATAATATTAAATGCAGTAAAGCGGTTACAGTTCGGTGTGCTGTTGTGTTTACGAAATTATCGTTTCTACGGATTAATTGAGAATTATCTGGGTGCCTCTGGTTTCTAAAATATATTATGCAGTTTGATTGTCCAGAGGTCCTATTCTCTAACTTTCAAATTCCCGATGAAATCGGATTCAAGGCCATATGGATTAGGAAGTTAGAGAATTCTATTTAAAAAAAATAGATCAATAAAAAAATAAACACGCACAGACAAAAAATATATCAATTTATTATTATTATTATTATTAAGCCTATATTCTCAACGGAGCCGAAGCTCCACTAGTGAGAATGTAATAGAGAAGGGAGGAGAGGAAACCCGGTACCGGCATGTAGCCTACTCCTGACGAAAGATACCAAGGGGACCAACGGCTTAACGTCCCTTCCGAAGGACGGTGTAACATTCACAGCACGGGCCTCCACAACCCGCGCCGTCGAGAGACTGATAACAGGTGGAGGGAGGTCGTCACACTAACCCCCAAACACCCCAGTCTCTCTGGCCCAACGGCAGCAACCTGGCAAGGCAGAGTTGAATGGTCACCCATCCAACCGCTGACCGCGCTCAATGTTGCTTAACCTCGGTGATCTGACGAGAACCGAGGTATCCAACACACCAGCCGTTGGGCTATTTTTGTAGATTATACAAAAATATTATATTCCTGCAATTTTTTGAACTCATAATTGCTATAAAAAGATTCATATGCATCCGTAGAAATCATCATCCTATCGTTGTACAGATTCTTCTGTTGTCGAACACTATTAGGGCAAAGACTATAAAAATGCTTATAATATTCGTGATAGCTTGTCACAGTATAGGAAACTATGCGTTTTGTAAGAGTAAAGTTGATCCATTTTTTATTCTATGGTTGAACTGAAGAGAAACTTCGCGTTCAAAATTATTCTTATAGATTATAAAATTATATTTTTTTCAATGCAAAATATAATATAGTATTATAGTTTTTCTTGGGTATTTGCCTTGAGTCACTCGGTTGATTTCTGCGGTCTATACACCCACATTCTACTTAACAACATTTCGTGCTGACCCGCAGAACATTTATCACCATGGAGGATTGGCACGACGTCTCTTTCGGATAAAATACAATAAGTTGCGGGCGTTAAGTCTATTAGAATCCCTTTGTTCAAAAGTTCACTGTTATAAGTTTAAATTAATAAATTATTTTAAATGCTTCGTGATTGTCAATTGCTACTTTTTTCATTTAAATATTATATCTAATTCTATAGGACAGCAGTCTGTGTTTCATTTATAATCCCGGCTTAAATAATCTATGGATTAACCGCCTTCTTTGAGAAATCTGATTGGTTGAGGCCACATCGAGAATTTATTGAGGATTAACATAATCCCGGTTTAACCAAGCATTCAACCGACTACTGATCCTAAAAACATCAGTTTAAACTTTAATCAGATATAAATAATCCACGGAATAAATTTGACCCTTACCTTGATACTGCAACCCAGCTACAAGTCCCATTTCCGGTTGAAAAGTCTGATGAAACACTGTAAAATTCACCGCCCCGACGACTTTCACATCTGTGACGTCCACTTCCGGTCCCATCGCCGCGACCACTTCCTCACACCACGTGACATTTGCTTCCGCATCCGGTTGCGACGTGAGAACGATCGTCGGGTGATCGCCGACGTGGTTGTGCTCGTCGGCGACGCCGCGCGTCAGAACGACGTCTCGAGGCGGCGCTGCGACGTCCTCTTTCAGTTTCGCCGGTATGAAATATTCATCCGTTTGGGTTTCAGGAAGAATGGTTTCGGAGAGCATTTCCGGCGTACGTTGGCTTCTGTTTCTCATTAAATTCCTGACGAATTCGCCCACCAAGTAACTATCTTTCGCCTCCTCGCCGCTTTGTGCATCTCGCTTGATTCTATTTCGACTCCCACGCGGTGGTTTTATATCCTGACTTTGCATTTCCAATCCAACAAAACGTCGAGATGTCTCTCTTTTCCCACCGGACGAAACTACCTCCGATTCTCTCTGCAACTCCAAGCGTTCGCTTCCATCCTCGTCGATGTCATTCTCTTCTAAATCATCCCGACGAACTCTGTGACTTTCTACATCAACGTCGACCTTTGCCGCACTCCCATCGGTTTGTTTATCTAACGTTCCAGCGAATGCAATCAAGGATTTCGTTCTTGATTTTAACCCGTTTAAACTTTTATCACGTTCCAATTCTGCGGTCGTTTCGAGAATCACCGCGTCAGTTCCTATTGGTTGAGGTGGTCCTGGTGAGCGTCCAGGCGCGGGATCACCTTTGTTACTCTGTACGACGCCTGGCGTCTTTTGCAACGTCATTCCAGACGTCTGTATTGTCTGGAGTAGTAAAAATCCAAGCAAGAGAACCCATTTCTTTGTTCTGTGTGGGTGATTTGTACAACATTGGCATGGGTTTCGTACTGACTTTATGATATGAATACTTGTATTGCTATCTTTCTTCCGTGACATCTGCATGATGTTGGATTTTATTTATTGCTAACATATAAAGTGGAAATTAATGAAGATAATCTTAAATTGAATCTCTAGAACATGAAAGCGATTTTATCACAGAAGTTAGAAAAGATGATCAAGCGTCGAACGTTTATGATTGTGTAAGTACTTTTTAGAATTATCTACACATTTAGAAATGAGAACCATTTAAAATTCAAATGAGAAGATGCAATATTGTCAAAACAGTAATTTACAAGTTGATGAGAAATGTTGACACTTTTCTTGAGAGGAATTCAGCGTTATTGCATTCAGAAGAGACCGAGGCACGACTCGAAAGATTTTTAAAGTCTACGTAGAATATTTTGGACAATATCAAGGTGGTCCCGTATTTCTTATGTTTATCAAATCACAAACACTGTCGAACGATGCTCACAATATTCAAACAAATAAAGAAACGGACTCAAAAACTAGTTCATGTCACAATGTAATTTGGCCCACTACGAGTAGGCATTCAAAACAAATTGAAATACTGGTCGAATAGTGGACGAACGCTGAGAAAAATACGCCGAAATATTTGTACGATAAGCGATGATGCGAATTAAAATATTCTAGCTTGAGAAATAAAATTTAGAGCGTTATAATGTATATTCAATAACGATCAATTCTTCAGGACAAAAATAATACCGACAAACACTCCGATTTCTTGACAGCAAAACTTTTGCCAATAAAATATTATACATCACAACAAAATTAATAAGTAAAGAGTTAAAAAAATATCTTCGTAACTATTTTTATTTCACTTGAGGACAAATCGACGCTTGACGATCAACAATGTTACAACAACAAGAACTCGTCGCGTGCTAATATCGACGCTGGACGTCGGGACGGTTGGACTCCGGGCGATGTGGCGTCTGAAGCCCGACTGACGTGCTGGAGAGAAGCATGGCTTGACTACCCCCCTCCCCCCAACCACCCGCCAGGCGCAACCCTTCCACTGATAACAGAGCATAATGTCAGGGGTGGGAAATGGTTTTCGCTTGTGGATGGATTTAAGCTGATGTTATGATTATTAAAGAATGCGGGTGTGAGCAAGTTTCAAGGTAATGTCGAGTTAAAGGGAGTTGTTGGAAGCCATTGAGATTCGTTGCGGTTTTATCGGTTGTTTTCAGTCTACTGAGAGATAGACACAGTTTCTAGCTCATAGAAAACATGACATCTAGGTACGTTTTTATCTGCCAAACATATTTTTAACGGAGGTGTTTTTATTAATAGTTTTTTTAGAATGATTTAAATTTAGGCATTTTGAAATTTTGTAGAATGCTAAAAACAAATTTAAAAGGTCGATACCTAACATAAATTATCAGACTAGGAAAACGCTCTGTGTAACGCGTTGATGAGCGAGCACGGATACACGCAACACCTCGAACCGAAATTATGTCTATCGAATGTCATTAAAAGCCAATAATTCTTTAGTTTCGTCACATACTTGTATAAAAATCTCCAAAATCTCCAAAAATATTGGTGCCAATCCTTGCTAAGTTTTAAGTTGATCGATTAAACCTTTATGATTGAACGGTTCCTTGTTAATTTTCAAAAATCACAGGATCTCGTTCAAAAAATATACCTGGGACCACCCATATGATATGATATGTAGTGTGTGTACACAATATCAGATCAATCTGTTGAACGGTCATTATTAGTTTCATATCGTTTAAAACTTTCTGCTCTAACTATACCTTGCCTTGAACTGTAGATTCGAAGTCGCCGTGAATTTGACATCCAACACGCAAAATGTCCCTAAAATGACAAAAACTTTTGAAAATAACGACAGATTAGAGTGAAAATTGGCAAAAATACTTTAAATGTTGGTACCAATGACCATGCGAAGTTTTTAGTTGGTCTGTCAATCGGTTCCAGTTTAAATTTCAAAAATCACAGGAAAAATGGTTTCAAATTTGAACCAATTGGAGGATTTGGCTGAAATTTTTTTTGATTGGGTACAATGTTGGTTGCAATGACTTTCCTAAATTTCAAATTGATCGAACCAACCAATCGAAAGATAATTTTTATAAAATTTGAACCAATCACAGGATCCCGTTCAGAAAAGATCCCAGGGATCGCATAGATTACGTTAGTATGTGTACAAAATTTCAGATCGATTGGTTGAGCGGTTTGACCTGGGCAGTGCAGGCAAAAAAAAACACACAGAGAAAGTGCCATAAGAGTACCGTGGTGACGCTCGCTACGCTCGCTCAAATATTATCAAAAATCTTAAATCTTAATCCAAAAATCAGAATCTTAATCCAATACGGTAATGGTTTAGCAGAAACCAACTTATATTACCGGCAAAAATGTAAATTGAAAATGTTTTCTCAGACAAATAATAAAAGCGGTGTAAATTGCGCCATGGAAGAGGGATGTTTTCTAAAGTGAATCATGTCATGGGAAATCAAAGGCACTGCGTATTTTCCTTCAATTGGTTATGAAAGTGGAACAGAGTTTTCATCGTTTTCCTCTACAATCATGCGGCTAAAGTTTGATCTAAAGTACTTAGGTTTACTTGTTAAATAAAAAAAATCTTTCATGCCACACAAATTTGAAAAGGATGTCTCATTTTACTTCTTTTTCGCCCACGGATCACCTATTTCAATAAACTGTGAGAAGAAGATTCATCCCGTTAGACAAATTCAACGGAGATTTTATACATTTATTCTAACGAACATGTAGATTTTTTAATCAATTGTGTCCAATAGTTTAAGAGTGCTGAGTAGTGAGCGTGGCCTTGTAGAGATTTTAATCGATTTTTATAAATCTTATACCAATGTACTTGCTAACAAAATAGGGCTTTGTACGAGTATTCAGAACAGTTCAATGAAAATAATTTCATAGTTCGGACCGAAATAAGTTATTAGTTTTATTTTGTCCAACAGATGTTTAGTGCCATAATTTTACTAATTTTCGGGCACTAAACGTCTGTAGGACAAAGTAAATCTTTTAAACCATTACAAGCTGAGGAATTATTTTCACTGAACTGTTCTGAATACTCGTACAAAGCCTTATTTTGATAACAATTACATTGGTAAAATATATTGATACAAATCGATTAAAAAACTCTTCAAGGTCAAACCATCTCTCTCTGTCCCTGATATCCAAGCGCCTCGCATTTTTGCAGATTTACACCGTAAAACAGGTTTATTCATGCATTGTTTCATGGGTTATCCAAGTAATTAACACTTTACTGCACAATACAAAAGTGTGTCATAAATCATTGTTAGATTAATCAAATATTGAGCGAAATTTCTCATGCTCGAATGTCCGCGGTATACCAGCTTTTGATTCAGCACATAAATTCTGTTGCCAACCACTTTTACTTCCAACGAATTAAAAATAAAATTCACCCGACATTTTCCCTCTGTAAAGTTTCTTCCCCACTTCTCTTTGCGAATTGAATCGATCTATACTCAGCCTTCTTCCACTCACTCCTAGCGATTGAGATAACTTCGTACTTGATACCACTTCGCTACTTCAGACGCGGAGCTTTGCACAACACACTTCTTGCCGCCAGACTTGGGGCTGTTTTCACCAGAGAAAAGCTCGCTGTGATATCATTCAAAATAGTAGCTCTATAGCAGGTGTAAGAAATAGCAAATGCGAACGGTATGCGGAGAAGAAAGAAGTAACGTTATGATTTTATTTTTATTTTCATGTGCTCATTTTACTATTTTTATTCTAATATATTCTGTATAATTCGTTATATTGAAGTATATTTTAACAAGTTACGATGTGATTAAATCTGATATATATTTTGACAATTGACTTCTCCGAAGTTGAAAATGTGCTTGCTTTTTTTACGCGTTTGTGGATATTATCAGCCCTAGACGCAAACAATAAGACAATTTAATAAAATGAGACGATTGATACCAGGAAATATGTTCCAGTGTATAAAATGGACCGCGATATTTCGCAGAGGTGTTCGGTCGGCTACCTCAGGCGAGACTGACAAGACAACACCAAAGCATAAACAAACCTTACTAGGTTAAAATGACCCCTAAGTAAACATTATCAGCCAACCGAGCTATTTCTTCGATGACTCATGGCGCAGTATTGTGCGGGATTTGCTTATACGCGGGAGGAAAGGTGGTATGACAAGTTCACCGATTGCTCAGTAGGGGTCATTTTATGATCATTTATGATCTATCTCCTAGCAGCATTTTAACCAACCAGTGCATAGGAATTAAATTGTACGAGCAACAAGGCAAATTAAAAAGGGATATTCGTTGTGAAAAATATCCGACCGAATTGAAAATTAACACTGCATTTTTGAATGCTTTTACTTTGACAGGTATTCATAGCTTGCACGAACTTCTTTTGTTTTATATAAGCAATGCTAAATTATTGAATTTTCCACCTAAGGACAGACAATACGTTGGCACGTTGACGGGTCAGTTTATAACTTTATTGAGGTATATCGATGTATTTTTGTAATGTGAGTGATTCCTCTGCGTACTAAAGATATCTCCGCAGCCTATACAAATTCTCAGGTACCCATTAAGGTGGATCTTACCATTCAATATGAGTTGAAATTAGTATTGATATCAGTTTATATGCACTTAGACTGAAAAATAAAATTAATGAAAAAAATCTAGTTTGACAATTTTCCGGGAAATCTTTGGAAAATCAATTTTTAAAATACAGATAGTAATACACATGCAACTTTGTAACTATATTATAGAATTCGCTACGATTTTGTTGTAAGTATCTTTATACTATCTACTTTGTTGAGGGTTGGTTTGTAACACCCTTTTATGTTCCCAAAAAATAAAATATAAATGTTTTTTGTCCCCCTAAATCACACATACATGAATGTCATTTTCTGTTGCCTACATATTAAAGAAGGGTATTTCAAATATATTGCAAACTAGTTCATTACACGCGTCAAACCATCTTGAATCCAATGCCGAAAGTTTGACATTGATTGGACTTATATTAACGTCACTCTGTGTGTTTATGTGATGCTACTTATTTTGTTGTTATCTGGAAAAGTTTTGCGATGTCTTGGGCCGGCTAGTCGCGCCACTAGCGGTGTGAATCTCACGTTCTGACACCCGCATGCCTGCGCGGGGGAGGGGGGAAGTCTGTTAGGTCTTGGCGAGGGTCTTGGTCGGTCTTGGTCGGCCTTTGTCTGGTCAGGTAGCGAGCATAAACTGTTTATGGCTGGGGGGATGTATTGGTTTACATTTCGCGGTAGCTGAATCTGTTGAATGACTGACTTTGCTCACGCGGCAAAGTGTGATTGGACTGTGTTGTACAAAACTAATTTTCTAATTAGTAGACAAGGAATGTCAATAATAATAATAATATAAGGATTAAAGTATAAGGACACATGTTTTGTGAGTCTACAAACTTTTGTGGACATACAAATTTTTTTTGATCTGATAAAATCTGAACATCTGATAAAATCTGATCTGAACATCAGATTTTGTTTGACCATTGAGTTTGATCTGATGTTCACGTCCCCCACCCCATGCCCCCCGCGCCCCCTGCCAGGGAATAAAGTGGGATTGATTTGGTATCATCAGTCAAATTGCAATTGATTGAGTTTGATTACATAATTCCAAAAATTTTCAACGCAATGACGAGAAAATTGACTTACGGCCTTCTACCTCTGAAGTACAGATTTGTACCCATGTACCAATAATACAATTTCAATCTGTTACCATGGCGAAGACATTGTTGCCACGGCAGTATAGCTAATACCATCGCTGAGTTCAAAGGTACACTTAGTAAAGAAATACCTATCAGCCAAAAGTAAAAACGGCATCTGAACGAAGCGGATTGGCTGCTTCGAGCATATAACTATTAATGCTCGAAGATTGGCTGCTGGTAATTTTCTTTGACAATCAGTCCTTGTTATTATCAATGAAATGAAATCTAACCTACACTACTAGAGTTAGATTCTCACCTCTATGGTTGACGAGTTAGCACATACTTCATTGGATGATGCCATCAATTGAAAATCAAATTAAAATTTCCTGTTATAACTTTCGATTGCTTTGAAACTCATAGTCAAAAACTACTTGTCAGGGGCATTTGAGAGAACTGGGCATTTATGTAAAATTATGCACGTTCTTATATTCCATCGAAATATTAACAACTTGCACTAGGCGGGAACAACGGAGCGTAAAGTCGGATGTTTTTTTGTCTGGGGTTTAACGTCGCACTGTTCTGAAGCGAGGCTAATGGCGACGGATTAATGATTATGATGATGATTGGGAGATGATGGTGAAGATTAGGTAAGGATGGAAGGTGGGAAGGATGCGGTCGTGGCCTATTAGTAGGGTACCTTCCCAGCATTTGCCTGTCGACTGAGGGAATACTACGAAAAAAAAACAGTCAGCAAGTCGGATGCATTGGGCAATAGATTACTGGGCATTTTACCTATTAGCTGATTTGTTTGTGATATTTTGTTATTTATTACGTTATATTTATGATTCATGTGACAATTTTTCTACTTTCAATTTATGTTGAAGACAAATTACTTTTGAAAAATAAGAAACTTGGAGGTAGGCATCTAAAAGAGTGATCACTGTTTCGCGAGTTCACTTTTTGGGCTAGGGATTCGTTTTACCAAATCAGTATTTTGTCTGACATTTCATATTATTTGGAATCGTGGAAAACAGTATAAAACATTTCGGCATTGGGACAGTTATATTGCAATGATATTATCAATATTATAGGCTTATAATGCGTAGTTTATTTTATGTATAATTATATTGTTATTGGTAATTGTGAACGAGCTGTAGTCGTTTGTAATTTACAACGATTATTGATTAGCCAGTCGTAACAATATTTGTACCGTTATGTAATTTTCATTGCCCTATAAAGGGGCGATTGCAAATAAAAACATCGAATTATTGAGTCAGCGCATAGCTGAAAATTTAATATTTTGCCGTGTTGATAATACATTTTCGAATGTAGAATCTCGGTAGAATCAATTAGTTTGGGTAACTGAACTAATTGTGTCAATAATTGATACAAAGGTTTCTATGTAAATTTTGTCCGGAAGATCCGATGATTGTTGTAAGACATGAATTATATGAATTGCAATAATTAAGCACCTTTGGTGTAATTATTGCAAGATGAAGCATTCAACTGAATGTAGAATTCGGTACATGAGGAGCAGAATGCCGGTAGTCAATTAGGACTAAATAATTTTTCAGCTCAAAAGCACTTCATCCCTCATTCATTGAACAATATTTGTAATGGTGTTGAATACGTATGTACCTCAATAAAACTAAATTTGTTAACATCAGTCAAACAAAAGGCAATGGTTAGATCTTGATTACATCATTCCAGAAGTGTGCAAGGACGAGACAATTGAGACAATTGACTTCCGGCCTTCTACCTCTGAGTTACAGAAATATGAACAAATATGTATTCTAATGTGCCTCTGCATCCAGAGTTGAATCATTGTCCGGGCTCTTTCTTCCGAGATTCTGGAAATGTGAGATCACAGCTGCATGTTTGGGTTTACTGTCAACTACCTGCCTGTTTACGACCTGCCAGACCAGCCGTGACTGTTTATGAGTTTGTGAGACAGAGAGACAGAGATAGATACATCTCTCTCTCTCTCGCACTCACACAAAGAATGTTACAACCGGAGAAATAGGTTTGCTTATAAAAGCAATACATCCGTGCTCAACGAGCTCTCTGAGAGCACTGCGCTGATGGCGGTAGAACTTGGCATCATATAGGTAAAATCCGCCTTAACTATAAAATATCTTCAAAAAAGCAGAGATTCACAGCTATTCTGCGTGCCATGAAGATGGCGGCATGGCAACAAAATGGATGACATCACATGCAACCTATGAATGCACAAACATTTAAATCACACATCGAAGAAGTCAAATAATCAAAATATCGTAATTTCTCTCTACCAATTAATTTCCTGTTAATCCAGATAAAAATCCCGAGAAGGAATTTAAGAAAATCTACCATCTACAAATGGCAACATGGTCCACTAGGAATGATTCACAACATGAAATATCCCGTGTGCTTTTGATGGACAGTGTTGCATGACGCGATATCTAATGCGATGACAGACTTGGAATGCATCACGCTGATCTAGAAAAGTCACTCACAACACGAAAACACAGTCGACAAAAGCAAACGTGATTCTGACATTTTTCAAATTTTATAAAAATCACGTTTTTTATATCGATTTGTGTATTCAGAGCCCAGTTTAATTTTGTTTCTGGCATTCGGCGGTGACTAAAACAGAAATAAAAACATGGCTTTTACAGAGTTGCCGTGTCTATTAAGCACAGTGGTCAATTCTGTTGGGGGAATTCAATTGACAGACCGGAATCGTGTGGTGTATTAGTGAATGACAATTTAATTCAATTCAAATTGTTTTTGAAGAATGGAACCAATCGATGTGTTTATGTATCTAAGAGAATTTGAGTTGATTGTCAATAGGTGTAAATTTCAGAGGAAATTAAGGATAAAATGTAAACTTTTGTTTCTGTTAACGGAATGAATTGATTAAATACATCGTATTGAATGATTGTGAACATATTGAAACAAGATTCAAAATCAAAATGTAACTAAAATGAACCACAGAAACAAGACAACTAATGTGATCAAATTATGAGAAGAATAATTAATGAAACACCTAAACAAACCTAAAGAATTTTCTACTTCAAGATAAATAATAAGATCAAAATAGCCGCACAGCAGAAGAAATACAAGTACACCTACGACTTTAAATATTATGCTTTTATTATGTTTTAGTAATTTTCTATCTATCTTTTATAATATTTAGATTTAGTTAAGATTTAGTTAGTTGGTTACATGGAAGATCAACAGACACAATAGTGTATTTCCTGTTGAATGTTCGCCATTTTGTTTATCATGCAAATAAAGATAATTGAATTGAATTGAATTGAATTGAAATAACATGCTTTGAGAGTTATGGTTAATATATATTTTAATGTAAAACATTGTAAAACATTTTCGCATCTGAAATGTAATTAAGACATCCACGCTGCATTTTCTCTAAAAAAAAATTACTTTATTTTTCAATCGAGCTGCTATTATCTTCCAGACAATGAATTGTGTGCATCGTCTTCATTACCTGGCCGCGAACAAGGTTCGAACAAGTTCGAACAAGGTTCGTCCATCTGAATAAGCACCCCCCCCCCTCCCACCACCCACTTACACCGAGCATTACGTTGCCGTACCGCCTTGAGGGAAGTCCTTTGTTTCCTTCGCAAGGCAAGTATAGTCAGTTCGCTGAGACTTCGGCCCGTGGACTATCGGAGTAACTGTTTGAAAACTATTCAACTTTGCAACTACAGCTAAAGTTGGCAGGTCAGTTCTAATTTTATTAACAAACAATAATATATTTCCACTAATGTTTATTTTTGTCAAAATTATCATTCATAAAAGCGTAACTATCCAATACCCAGAATGTTCAAAATATCACATACAGACAATTTTAGAAGCAAGAGAAATAAAAAAATACCGTGATCAAAACCATGCAAATGTAGGTCTATTAGAAAGTAGAAACTTATGATTTTTCCATTTCTTTGGAAAAGAGCAAAATTGTAAAGTACCACATTTTGAGGTTTGAATTATATTTTTTTGGAAAATGGTACAGTGCACACAAAATTATCCGATTATCAAAATCCGATTATTGAATTATTATTATAAATATGACAGTGAAAAAATGTGATAGTGACTGATAGGCAAAACCTAACGCTTTGAATTCCCAATAGTTATATTTAAACACACTCTATACTCTGTTACCTGAGGGGCCGTAGTCTCATGAACTAACTGTACACGACCTCCACCTTGAAGGGTCACAGCCTTTGTTCCTTGATAATGCAGGTTACATGTACTAGCGGAAGTTCAGCAAGAATAATGATGCAAAGAGGTTTGCAGTTTACTTTTTACCCCGTGATCATTAGCAACTGCATGGATTATTCTGCACAAGAAATGTAATTACTGCACACATTTCTATCTGCATTCGTAATTGCCCTCGCTGGCTTATTGTAATTCCCATTGAAATGTTTTTAGACTATTGAATGCTGAATGGAGTTTCTTTACATGAATTATCCACGAATTGTTCCGTGTTGGTCATGTTCGTAATGTTCCATTGTACTTGGAATAATGAACAACAGATTGACATTGAGTTTTATACTTGAAAATAATAGCGAGAACTTTGTAAATGTGAAGGGGGTTTATTTGCAGCAAATCAGAAACATCATGACTATGCTGTAACTAGCAAGAGATAATGGAAAAATAATCTACATAAATTGTTCCATTACTTGACATTAAATTTTTAAAAGCTTTGAACCTGCGACTTTGAAGTTTGGTGATTGTGAAAGCTGATTTTTTTGCTTCAAATAATTAATTTTCTAACTAATTTATAATTGCCTTCCTCTAACTGGATCCTGTCTGAAATCTCTCGTTCAATGTTTGCACGTTCACAATTATGTGTTAATTTCATTGTCTCACCCTAATTACGATTTGTCTCGAATTATTTTTCTTTGACATATTGATAATATAATTTGATTTTATCGACATCAATATATTAATATTTAATATATAAGAATTATAAGAAGTTGAATTTATTTTATTTTTTATTGTTTGTTTACCAAGCGGTTTCTACCTAATTTTTAGTTTTGAATAGGATTGTTTTCAAAAAAATTCGGTTTATTCAAGCAGTTCATGTCAATACACAAGTCAAAATTCCATTCATACAGTAATACAATAATTTGCTAACATAATATAGCACAATTTATGAAATGAATAATACGATAATACTAATATCGATTCTGAAAACTATCAAGAAGTAAGTTATTATCTTTCTTCTTTAAAATACCGTGTCCCAGGGATTATAATTTTAACGACAATGTTTTATTATTATAATGAAAATTTTTTATATCAACTTGTTTTCTTTTGTTTTGTACACAAAATTTTGCTTCAAGACAATGAGCACATTTTTGCGTCCTTTTTGTATTTGGTAAATATTAAATAACGTGAAATAACGATACGAGTCAACAAAGTCGGGCAGAGCAGAAATGGTTCTAAATTACTCAAGTTAACAGAATTGAATTAATAATGATTGACGAACGTAACGTAATTGAATAGAAACAGAGTCCAAATGCATTAGTATGATAGAAAATTGTCTAATTAAAGCAGAAATATAATTTGTTTTATGAGGTAAATTAATATTGTAGTTACTGAGTGCTGATGATATGAAGGTATATGACAAGCTTTTGATAATCAAAGTTCATGTTGTAACATTTCAACTTGATATGTTGGTATATATTGAAAACTTAAAAAAATTTGAAGAAAGTTTGTTCAAGTCAATAATGGAGATAGAAACCCAACAAAACAACTAAATTTCCTGTTTCTACAACTTATAGCCTGTCAAAAGTCAATTGAGCTTTTTGACATAAAATGAACTTACGACTACTTACAATTTCAAGAAATGCGCCCTGTTGTGAGGATTCCATTCCCTATCATGGCAGATATTTAGACACATGCATTCTAAAATCGATTCCCCAATAATCTGTTTGCATACCAGGCCAGCTATCTCCTCGCAGGAATTTCACCGGGACGCCAGTGAATGTCTACATGTTGTGTTGTCGATCGGCAGTGTCGATGCGATGAACCTAGAGAACGGCGACGCGTGAAACCCGATACATGCGACACGCACGAATGGAGGTACAATCAATGGGCAATTAACACACGCGTGACCTGTAATGTGATGACCTGAGGTGAATCCCGCTCGTAATAGTTGGCAACACTGTAAAGCTCTATCATCATAGATGGCAACACAGTAAAGCTCTATCATCATATCTGGCAACACTGTAAAGCTTTATCATCATAGCTGGCAGCACTGTAAAGCTCTATCATCATAGATGGCAACACTGTAATAGCTGGCAACATCGTAAAGCTATCATCATAAATGGCAACGCTGTGTGTGTGATAGCTAACTTAAGTATTTGTATTCAAATATTGAATTCAGAATCCCCTACACTTGTATTAATTTAAAATCAAATTACATGAACACTAGGTATGATAATTTGGGGAAAAGTATATCAAAACTATCACTGGTAAATTTGTTCCATGTGAGATTACTAACGGAATAAATATAAAATTGCCTAATTTCTTAGAAATTGTGTATGTTTTAACAACGAAATATGTCAAAAGTAAATTTTAAAGCCGGAAAAATAAGTTTGATTGAGCTTTTTAAACTTTAAGTGTACTTTGAACAACACGCTGTAAAAATGCAAATGTTCCAATAATTTGAGTGAATTTTTTCCCCTTATCTCTATGACAGAGTACCTCTAGTAAAAACTACTTAGATAACTCAGGTGCCCAATAATATTTATTTTAGTATCTGTTCCAACATTTTCTAAATTAAGTAGTACATTTAACACTTCATAAAACATTATTTTCTAGCTTAAAACGAACAAATGAGTAATGACAAAAAAATAGTTCAGAAGATTATTTTGTGAAGGTGCGAAAGCTTTTAGAGATTACCATGCATTTGAGAATGCATCAAAATACGGAACGTAATACAATTATTCAGAACATTCTGAAATGCAATAAAGGTTACAGGTTAACTGTTTTATTAATTCCAAAATTATGCCAGTCATTTCTCTCCGTCATTTTGACTATTACGGTAATTGTCAATTAAGAGAGTTACACATTACATGTAATTTTTTTTATCATATACTTCATGAAAACGTCGAGTTGCTAAAGTTAATTACTATTTTGGGAAAAGTTAGAAGCAGATGGTAATTTTAATACTGTTGTGTATACGAAGATTGATAGACGCTATTACCCCCCCCCCCCCCCTCACCATAGTCTCGCAAATATGAGATCTCATCCCACCCCAACATCCAGAGCAAGGCCAGAAGGTCAGACTAAACTAAGTAATACGATTAAAACATGATTTAAAACTCAAATTAAATGAAGTGTAATGAGTTTAAAACGTTTCCCATTGGTCATTCTCTTTATGTTCGTGCTTGATAATTTGCCAATTCAATGTGCCGAGCTGCCCCACCGACTACTGGGTCATGTGAATTTGTAAGTAGTCGGTGTGTAGCTATGACGCAAAAAGGAACGTTTTACGGAACACGAGTTATTTATGTGGCAAATGTAAGCTATGTTTATAATAAAAATGCGAGGCAATTCGCTTAAGTAGTAAGTAGGTTAGTCGGACATAAATAATTGAATTGATTTTCAATTTATGTAAATGGCGTTCGGGAAATGTTCGATTTATTTCATTTATTTGCTCTGGAGTTTGAGTTATGACGAATGTAGCGGAGGTTTTCAATGTTTTTCATGATTTTTAATGGAACGACTTAAAATACTTACGTCTTTTATTGACGTTTAAGAAAAGTAATAGCGTGTAGTTAAGGTATAAGAACAGGTACACTACATCTCCAGATTACTTTATTTTAATAATTGTTTGTTTTTCAATAATAAGATTACTTTAAAAATTTTGATCATAAAATGCTAAAGTTATATTTAATTGATATAACTGTGTATAATATCCGACATTTATTTTAAAATATAGTTGACAATACAAACATCACAAACAGACAAAAAAAACATGGAATCCAAGAGAACTATTATGTTAACTTTATAGTTCCATTACAATGCCTACTTTTATTTTAATTTATATAGTATATTTATTTTACAGCTGGAAGTGGGGCACTTGTGCTATGGGGATTGTCCTATTCCCACTACCAGCAAAACACTGTATATTTTTTGGTGTTTTGAAAATAAATAAATAATAATAACATCAAATGTATTAATCAAAATATGATAACTATTTTATATCAGGTTGTATCAGTGCTCTACATTCTACACGAAAACGAATCGACCCGCGACACAATTCGTGCATCTTATTCAATCTCGACGACCGGTTGACCCGAATCACCTGGAAAAACTAAACCAAAAAAAACACTTCCGTGTTGAAATGGAGTGGAAAATCAGCGACTTTTCACGGGAAATTAAAGTCTATCCTGACAAGACGTTCAGAAAGAGTACTTGGTGATGTCGTGATTGGCTGAAGTTGTTCTTGAGGGGGGGGGGGGGGGGGGGGGGCTGCGATCATCAACCTAATGTTCAAGTGACGCGAATGACAAATTACACCTCCCCCCCCTTCCCCCAACACACTATTCTCACTCAAGTTAGCCTTATTCGTGGGTAGATATAAAGGAACTTAGAAAACTTACTTTGTTACGTCGAGTTCGATTAGTGTTTGGTTTGCGTGATATGTTTTATTTTTGTCGTGCGAAATTAGAGATTTCTTTCGAATTTGATGCTACAAATTCTGCTAGTTTGCGTGGTTTTTATATATCTACAATTTCAACAAATGTGACACAATCACTAAACTATTAACCTTCCATGAGCAATCTGACCGGTAAATTTCTTGCAATTACCCATTATTGCAATTTAGGTGCATTTCAGTTGGCTGATTTGGTAATTTTAAAGCCTGTCTGATGCCAAGAATTGTGAAATAAAACGACTTCAAAATATTTTATAACATTGTTGAACGTTGATCGCTATGTAAGACGCCGACTGATAACAATTATTCTAGGTGTTAAAATGTATAGGCAACATGTTATCATATATTATCATATATGCTAATTTATAACATAATAATTCCATTCAAATCTAAAATTATTTTTACAGTTCCACATCTGCCACCATTTGTAAAATTATCATACATTTTATATTTTGTAGTCCGGAAAAATTTATGCTTTTGAGTTTTGACTGTACATACATACACTCCAAACTGAAGCTAATTCAGATACTAACTAATTTCTTTTCTAAGATCTGATCTCCGAAAATCAGTGCATAAATAAAATCTAAAATAGATAAAGTTGCATGATTGTCGTAAAGCTGGAATGAAGACGTCGTCCTCAGAATCAAAATAGATCCCACTTTTAACTCCAGCCTCTTCTTTGAAGTTCCGCACTCGTTTATCTCGAGAGATCGTTATTTGCGGTTTATTGACAGCATCCGAATTGACGTGGGTTCGAGTCTGGGATGAGTCCGTGAGGATGACGAATCGTCTCTGCTGACACACGCACAGAGAGATGCACACTTCGTGACGTCAGCGGAAATGAAATTCAACTCAAACAGTGTCAGTTTCTTCTCCATATCATTCTACTTATATTTTATTCAATGCATTTTTACAATAGATATACAATGCCAACTTTGTTGAATATTTTGTCAGTTTTATCATTTGAAGGCTTGAAAACTCACAGTTCAACAAAACATTTTTTTTTTAATTTTGGCTTATCGTTATTTTTTTATATTGAGCCATTGTTCATAATTTTATATTCCGAAACTTATGCCTAAATTAAACCACTCCTGGATGACCTTTGGTTTGTCCTCAACGCGTTACGTTCAATTGCGTTGAGCTCAATTGTGTTGAACATTTATGTTGAGCGCAATTTTTTAATTGTATAGATTTAAATAAAAAACTGGTTATGATTTTATGTAAATATACTACTCTTCTTTGGATTGATCGCACAATATTAAGAAAAGCAGAACAAGCATCAGTTCCATTAGCACTTAAGCTACTTTGGTTTTTGCCTTGTCCATTTGTCTTCAAAGTCAGACCCATTCGTGGCATCATTTATTTTATTCCAAATCCTAGTATTCTTTTCTGTGTTAGTGTTTCTGTACTCAGTGTTGTGTTAGGTATACGCGTGTTGTCTCGCCTTTTTCCAGTAAGAAAAATGCTTCAAAGCATAAATAATCATGCACTTGCAATTTGGAATTCAAAGGAAAAGCTACAAATTGATTTTCAATCGATTGCAGTGACTTGGCATAAAAGAACATAAATCATTTACACGTCACATTCTAGAAGTAAAACGAGAATATATGCAAACGAAAAGCACCCTTTTCTCCTCGGCCAAAGAAAATAGTGAAATTTTCCTCTTCACTGACTACCTAACACGATTATCATAATGCTCTTTCCCATAGTAGGTCAGCATTAAGGTCACAGTAATCAATGACAATTCAACACTACTCGATCAATATGAGAAACGCCTACTACTTTTTCCCAACTGATTGGAAAATCAATCATTCTAAAGTACCTGACCGGACCGGCGATCGCATAAAGACCATTCCTAACAAATAGCCATTCCATTCCTCATACTCCATTTTCACATTTCCTTTTGACATAGGTCTAGAGAACTAATGGCGGGTGAGCTTGAGAGGTATCAAGTTTTATGTGATGTGCTTGACACCATTCTGTGTGGAGACATGTTGGTTAAGCGACAAAAAACTTTCAAGTGAACATTCCAAAGTCCTTTGTGGACTACAATTGATATCTACAATTCAATTTTATGTGATAGAGGCTGTAAAAGTGGTGTGATAAAGTATGTCAGTATAAGTCAAGTCACAGTGCATAAGAAGTCTAATAGTGGGAACCTTTCACTAAAAGGTGTCCGTCGCCATTAGCCTCGCTGCAGAACAGTGCGACGTTAAGCCCCAGAAAAAAAAACTTTCACTAATATTATAGCTTTTAAACATTTAAGATTTTAATTATTCTACATGTCTACAAGGCCTTGCTCGCACTAAATGCAGATTTAAAAGAACCGAAAAAATTATTTTAGAGTGTAAAATAAATATCGAGATTTAAATGAATAGTTCTTTAACCCATTGTGAAACAAAGTTCAGGAATACTAAAATATTTTAACTTGGCGTGTTCAAAACAATATTTATAATATTGTATCTCATGATGAGAAATCTCAAAAGGAAGTTAATCTTTCGTGTGTAACATTGGTCCCTGACACTTGATCTTAGGTGGAAAAGTCACTTGAAAAAAAAGAGAAAAATGAATCCAGCAATTTCTCGAGTTATTTCTTGGCTCGGGAACTTCTTTCTGAAGATCGTTCTTCAGGTTCTATCTGGAAACATTTATCAACAGCACGGATTTCTATAGAACTAGGGCAATAGATGTTGCAAGCTCGGGTGAGGGGGGGGGGGGGAGAAGGGTTGTAAAATGGTCGCGATAAGTGTGGTCGAGGATATGCTTCTGATAAGTACTTCTGACATTATGAACAGAGTCGGGAGTTGCGCCAAAGCGTTGTATTTGCTTTGTTGTATATACGAGCGACGGAAGAAATTTTTGTTTGCGAACTTAGTTAAATAATAAAAGTGTTTTATTTAGAATGTTTTGTATTGAATGCAATATCTCGATAAAGCTCCCGACATCCTATAGAGGAAACAGTATTTTGTCGTGTTCATTGGGCATAACAGGGTTTAGTTTTACCACACCTTGTTGTTATGGTAAACGTTGTTGAACACCATGACAACCCATTGAAACTCACTGAAGGGCAGGCAAAGCACTTCATGAAACTACCCTTTTAGGGACGATACAAATCTATCGGGCCGATTACGTTTTCGGAAGATAAACTTGTCCTGTATGTAATAGAATATAATTTAAAAAACGCATTATTTAATAATTGGCAGGTTAAAATAAAAGTTATTACAGCAACAACAAAAACTATATATATTCGCACAAAAAGCACACTGCAGAGAACATTACCTACATGCAAACAGCGGACTTATTACGGTCCTACAAAAAAAGATTTAAAAGTAATATATTCGTTAGGATTTCATTGTAAATTTTGAAATATCAAACGGAAAATACCATTTTAATTGCCTTCTATCTAACTAATGTGTTGCAATTGCTGATTGAATTAAAATAGATAGCTACAGGACAACCCTCACGCCGTAATTAGTTGTAAATACATAAATATTTATCCTCGATTTCGTACCAAACGTTACACCCTTGATGCTAAACACCAACTATTCCTCAAAATAAGCGGATTGGTTGTGTTTTTTCTCTTCTTTGTTTTCTGTTAAGTACACACGACACGGCATAAACCCGTTAGTAAATACAATTTTATTTCCGGAGGCCATTTTAACAAACAAACATAGGCTGTACTGTTATTTGACCTGAAAATTATTCCATTGTAATGTACACCCTTAATGATGTGTACACGTTGTTAACTATGTACATCCAGTTGCTAAAAGGTGAGGGGTTATATAATTATAGAATTGCGACGGAAGAATGTGTTAAAATGTTGGATGGGAAGTTAAAGGCTAATGCGGAGCATTAGAAGTCTGGGGAAAGAATGGTCAATCATTTATTAGAAGATAAAGGAAGTAACTCTTCACCGTTTATTAGTTTGTTGGATGTAATGTAATTAAATTAATAAGTTTTCTGAATGTCCCAACCATTTGTATCCATTTGTGTTCTTAACGCAATATTTCTTCCAGTATATCTCTGCAGGAAAAAATAAAATGTATACTTTTTTAAATGCAATAAATGTATCGCCTGAGGAAGCGCAGTGAATGCTGGGAGAAATATTGCTTTTAGAACATAAAGATATAGCTTGTGAAAGTCTACGAAGTTAAATAAATGTGGAAAAACTCTAAATTAATAGCGACGTAACATAACTCCACCAATCACCAATCAATAACTTTTCATCAAATAATTTGAGTATTCTTTTTTCATATTTAGCTGGCTCCTTTGTAGAGAAAGAACTTAAACGTACTTATACCTACGTATATAACTTACAGCTCCTTACTTTTATTAAAAGGATGTAAAAAGTCATAAGAGACAAAATTACATAAATCATTACGAATGAGAAGAAAATAAGGAAAATTGGTAATATTTTTATTGCATTTTTAGATCGGAGTTGTTAAATTTTTATGATCATATTTTACTACCAGTATTAACAGATGTTGTAAATACCGCAAGTTTGAATTATTCAGTGGATGTTAAAAACAGAATGAAGAAATAATATAATATATGGGCAGATACATGTTATATGGGTACATAAATACATGTTTGTATTGCATGCTTTTTGTTATTGACACATTAAAAATAAATACATCATATTTTGTGTCTCGTGCATTTTCATTTATAATTTAAACATTACATAGGTACTTTATTATCATTTTAATATGTTTGGAATGTAATGTGCGTATTACCACTACTACGCATTATAGAGAGTTGAAAAACGAGCAGCAAGAGTCGTATATGCCAATTCCTTTGCAACAGGAAAAGTACAAGAACTTTCTTTAATTCCTCTCCACCATTTTGTCGAGTTCACGTACAAACTGTTCTTCTTAGCGTGTGATTCGATTGTATGTTTTCAGACGGTTGGCCGCATTCGTTTTGTTCTTGCTTTTACTCCTCCTAGCAAGATGGCATTCTTCTTGGAAATATGCCGAAATAGTCAAATGTCGCATTGCAGAGGTGTCAAAATGATGTATCGTTTACATTTCACGATTTGTTCGCCAATAGTATGACGATTCGCGAAACTGGGTGACATTTATGAAAAAAGTGAGGAGGGAGGTTTTATTTTTATATCTTTTTTATATCAGTTGTGCACATTCTATATGCAAACATTGTTTTGACTAATTCCGTAGATGATATTTTAATAAACAAAATAAAATCGGATTTGAATTTCAAAACATGTCATTCATATTAATTGTCAAATTTTGAACAGCGTTGCTCCGGTTACGGTGGGCTGTGACAATTCAATTACACATTGCTCGTAGTTATACATTAAAATACATGACTCAGGGGTTTGAAAAAGAACATATCACTAGAATACGTTTTAATATATTAGTGGCTAAATAAAATGGACTGACATCACATTTTTTACGGAACAGGTATGGCTGAGTGGTAACGCTCTGAACTTCCCCCGGGTTCTGAGGCCCGGGTTCGATTCCCGCGGCCGTCCTTCCTGACTGAGGTTTTTTCGTGGTTTTCCCTCAGTCGAGAGGCACACGCTGGGAAGGTACCCTACTAATAGGCCACGACCGCCTCCTTCCCACCTACCACCCTTACCTACTCTTCATCATCATCTCCCATCATCATCATAATCATTCATCCGTCGCCATTAGCCTCGCTGCAGAACAGTGCGACGTTAAACCCCAATTAAAAAAACACACAGAAGCAGGCGGTGAATTCGATACAACTACAAAATATCTGCCAAAATGTTTCAAACAAATTAACTCAAAAGTATAGGCGTTTGTAACAATAAAACCAGGCTGATAAATTGTGTAAATATGGTAGAATTAAAATCAATATAATTTTTAATATAATAAGCGTATGCTGAGATCTTTCAAAGAGACGAAAGAGACGTAAACACATTGTTAGCCACATATTGATCATCACAATAAGAATGCTCTGTTCTTAAATCTAATCTAATATTCTGTTTAAAGTAAGACGATCGTAGGCCTTTGATGTCAGGTAGAAGAATCTGAATGACAAGTTTGAAATAAAAATAAATAAAAGGAAATTAATAGGTATGTTGATTTTCTCAACAATATTTCGCAGATATTAAAAACGATGTCAAGAACTCTTAAAACTTCGCTCCATTTTTATTATTATAAATTAATATACTTGTAACAACATTTTGGTAACAACCTTACAAAATTTCAAATTGATCAGTTACAGTGTAAGCTAAAGCCAATTTAATTTTTAAACCAATCAACAAATTTTATTTTATAAAACTGTCGTATTATTTCTTGAACTGATTATTTTAAACGGGTTAAATTACAACATTATATGAGGCACATGACAACAAAATGGCAAATAAACCGAGAGGAGAACCACAAGTGTCAAAAGGAGGCCCCATTTTTGAAATCAACTCACCGACATATTTCATGAGCTGGACGAATGTCGTCCCGAAGAGTTTTTAACACGCAATATTATATTCAATTATTTTGATTACCTCATGCATAAATACACCACATCCGTCCATATTGTTTTTAACATCATACATTATTAATTCGTCTGTTTTAACGTTGACATATTATGATTTGACCCCTTTCAATTATTCCAGCATTAAATTGTCATCTGTCTGGCAAAAGGTCAAAGGGGACACTAAATATTTGATCACATTCTTTATTATTCGGACTCGCGTAAGAGTTGACATTGTTGAGTACTGACTTCGTCTTTTATTACGATTTAACAAAAAGCAAATGAATGTAATGAAAACGTCTGTACACTGAACAGGTAAAAGGTCAAAACCATGATATAATGATATAACTATTCTCGTTCCTAGCATTGAGCATCAACTACAACAATACATGAAGTTGTGTATTGTGCAATTGAGCTTGATAAGGGATATAACATCGCTGTCAAAACGTCGTTTGCAATTGAAATAATAGAAGCTGAACTAACCTATATATTATTATGACTTTGAAGAGTCGACTTCATTCGAAAAGAAACATTTTCAACAATTTAATAAAATATGTCGTCCTATCGTTTGCATCATTCAAATTACGAAAAATATAAGCATTGCTATTTTTAGCAAACCTAAAAATAAGAAAACTACTTTATAAATACTAACATTATGCTCCAAAAGTAAATCTAAATCTGAAAGTCCGCATTTTTTAATCCAGTTTGGGCACAAATATGAATTTTATAAAATAGCAAACGCAAGCGATTTTGCCACAGGAACTTTTTTGGATACGGTTGGAGACAAAATGGGTTGACGAAACGATTTGAAATTTTAACCATGGTTAGATAAAAGATAAACTCATGGTTCCCTTGGTAGATTTTTAATTTTTTGCTTCGTTATTTAGTAATAATTAGTAGATTATTTGTGAAAAAATGTTTATTTTCTTGCCTCAATGGGTGCCGTATGAAATTTAATTTAAAAGATGTGAAGTGATAACCCTCAGTTTGTCTTTCATCTAATCATGACTAAAATTTGAGATCAAATTGGATACCGGGTTGGTCTCCAAACGTTTCGGAAGTTTCATCGTTTTGAGCGTTTTTTTTTAATAACCGGCACCTTTTAACAATGCAAGAAGCCAAATTTGAAAAGTGTTTAATATACATTCAGACTGATCATGTGAACATCCTATCAAAGTTATACTCACTTATGAAACAATTTTTTTCTCTCTCGATTTTCTAAAACGGCCGAGCGCTTGTATCACCTTAATTTGCTTCAAAAACTATCTAAGTAAGTTAATTATGATTTTAAGTTATGACGACATATAGGTCATAATAATTCCAATAGAAGTTGCGTTAGCTTTATTCATCAGAGCGAATATATATCATCCCCTAATACAATAATAAACTAGTTTCACCCAACCCAAGTTAAAACTACTAGAGTTCCAGTGTACTAATTTTCTAACAGCGATACAGCGAATTCCCTCAAGTCCCCATCAACTACTTGACTATTTCAATTATACACGTTACACTGCATAGCTCTTGGGAATAGATCAAAACAATCCTGCTTGGAGATGGAGTTCATATTACTCATGAATGTCGATTGTACAGTGTTGTATTCTGTAGTTATGTGCTACACCCAGACATGGGCAAAATACTCTGTTTCCATGTATTTGGAATACAAGATACTGATACTTTTAATTTGGGTATCTAAAATACAAGATACAAGATACATTTTAGAGATGTATTTAAAATACAAGATACAAGATAGTATCTTTAGATACTTCAAAAAAGATACATTTAAAGATCCTTTTTTATTCTCATACATATCATCCAACAGTAAAAAATGTAGGGACTTACTTTCTAAATTAAATTTTAATTCGTTCTATTTGTAAGGCAACATACTTAACATTTTCTTGATCGATTCAATACGGCAACTTGTATTATTGATGCTTGTTTGAAATCAAGCAAGAGATCAAGCTATCTTTGAAATTCTAGGCGCATAAAAATGTATCTTGTATTTTAAATCTTCAAAAAAGATACAAAATACTTTAGAAATGGGTATTTAAAATACAAGATACAGATACATTTGGCTCATGTATTTAAAATACTAGATACAACAAGTATCTAGATACTGCCCATGTCTGGCTACACCTCCAACCCTTAGCCACTTACAGCAGCACGCTTGAAGCCCATATTAGACTGGGTTATTTGAATACAACAATGATGTTTGGTTACTGTTCATAATTGACCAATGTAGGTGGGCGTTGCCTTATGAAAGACTAAAGTATTACCATGGTAACTCCAGGGTTCTTAGAAAAATAACAATTTTTCATTGAAACAAATGAAATTCAAAAAGATCAAATAATTTAGCTCACACGTGTTTAATAGTTTAATTTACCACTTGAAATAGTTCAATCAATATATTTAAACTCATATAAATCATGTTTGATGATTGCTGGACAATTATTACAGTGGTACAACGAAACAAATTATATTTTGTCAGGTATGTTGCCAAATTGTTTTACTTTTTAATGGCTTCTGTCACTGGTTTGTTTCGTCAACTTAAAAAGGCCTTAGCTCTCATATGATAAGTTAATTGAGACTGAACAAGATTAAAGTAGATAGTTAAAATCATTACTATTATTAATGGCAATTTGTAGATTGTAAAACTGTTAAATTCTGTAAGAAACAGCTGTTTGCAGTTAACTGACAGCTGTCAGTGACCATTGACCAAACATTGACTTTTGTTTTATGACGTAGTGGGGGGAGGAGATCTACATTGGTCAATTCACGATTTGGAGTATGCTTTCGCCTGGTTTACCACGAGATATAAGGTATCTACACAAAAGGCTTCATTTCTTGGAGTATGAGTCTCTGTGTATGACTGTTCGTTGTAAAACGTTTACTTTCAACTCAGGTAACTTTGAAAAGTTGAGCTTTTAGTGGGTATTACAACTTAAAAGCTCTTAAAGCGTATTTTAAAGCCAAGAAATGGCGCCAAGAAATGTCAATAGGGAACGCTTTACATTTCTTATTGTAAATTTGGACATATCAACACCCTTAATAATGACAAAAACACTTACTACAAGGTAAAAATAAAATGTTCATATCGAATTTAATTTTCACGTGACATTTTGGCGGGAAAAACGATGTAATGATGTATAACTGGGTTGTGATGTCATTTCTAAGTCCCCAACAATGTGTTATTATGGTTACTTTGTTGCCATGGTAATGCACCGGATTATGTCGTCCATGTCGCAGATTACTATTATCTTTTTAAATCAACTACTTAAATACTAATCATCGCACACCAAAAATAATAGATTTTCTGCGTTCAGGCACACCTCAACAATCATATTATAATATCTATTTGTAATCAAATTTAGAGGAGCAATTCTATTGACAACTTAAAAGCTGGTAAAAGTAAATATTCCCCGAGAAATCGACTCTTTTCCCCTTCTCTCATTGTACTTCGAGACAATCAAGTCAATCCCTTAATTAGGCCGATGATGAAATTGAAACATATATAGTGATAATAACCACGTATTAAGTTAACTGTTCTCACCCCAGCAACAGTGTAATCCGGACTTAACGATCTCTAGGTAGTTGACGTAAAGGTCATGAAGTTACGTTGCCACGCCGGCGTCGTCGCCTCGGGCAGAAATAACCAGTGCCGGGCTAGCAACAGCTGGAGATGGGTGTGGGCGGGTGATCTCGTGGTAGTTGACAAAGAGAGAGACACGACATGAGCGAGAGCAATAGGATCAGAACTAGGTGCTAGACTATCAAGACATAAGGCTGTGATGTCCAGTTGACATTAATTATGGTTTTATTACATAACCTCAAGTGAGGAATAAATGAACAGTCAAATAAACACAACATACAAATGATCAGAATGAGATAACAGATTACCGGGGGTTTGACCTCCTCGCGTAAATGGACTCTGTGTACAACACAGGTCGTAACCTCATCAGCTGTGTGCCTGGAGGCAACACAACACATGCAATTGAATGAATAGCAAATAAGACTGATACAATACAATGATAAATATAATAAACTCTTTACTTACACTCCTCCGTGATAAGATGCTCGCCGAATTACTTCGGACATTTACTTAAATAGAACTCGTACAGACGACGTTCTAAGATTACTGGACTTACTTAATACAATGTTGAATTTAGATAGGTTTGAATGATCGAAAAGATGCCCTTTCCCTGACTGCCTGACTCTCCGCGGAGACAATCCAAGTGTGGCCACACTTGATTGCAATACAAAAACTACGCAACGACAAAATACATTAACTACTCTATTGCAAGTAGGCCACAGGGGCACAATAATGATTCTGTTAACAAAGCTCAAGATTGAACCTGCAAGTAGGGGCTGGACGACCAGTCGCACTACGTTATATCCGCTACAACTTAGCGTGGTTACAATCTACATTTAAACACTACTCACGCGGCGATGTGAAGTCGACGACGGTCAGCCAGAGAAAGAGAATGAGCTCAGGTCGCCGATCCGCGAACTCGACTATCATTGACCATTGCGCATGACATCTTTTCTGCTCTAGGCGACCCTCCAAATATGGGTACAAATGCCGGCTAATGGTAACGACTTGACGTTGGCGCCAGCGCCGAATTCAAACCGTTACAATTCCCCGTTAACCCCAACAAAAAGAAAATACAATTTTCTTTTTCTTCGAGTTCTTACAGGCTAACTATCATAATAACTACGCAAATCCTTGATGTGCCAGGTTCCGATATCGCGTCCATCGAGGTCCTTGAGACGGTAGATCAGCGGTGACGTTTTCTTGCTGATCTCGAACGGTCCTTCGTATCGAGGCGCTAGCTTGGCTGCATAGTTGTCGGCAGCGTTGGACAAGTGGAAGTCTCTCTTCAAGACTCGGTCGCCAACATGGAATTCCAGCGGGCGTCGTCGGAGGTTGTATCTCACGGCGTTTTGCTGATGGGCGCGTTTCAAACGAGCGCGAATATCTGTAAAAATAGATTTTAGTCCTTGCATCTTGTCAACATTGTCCGCGACAATAATAATCGCCATATCGATAGCGTCGGTGGTCTATACCACACAGAATTATTTCACGACCCAAAGTTAACGTATGCATGTGTCTAGCCAGTTACTTCATTCACTGCTGTACGTAGGGCACAACCTATTTTCGGCACATTCTTGTCCCATAGCTTATGATTGTCGGTGATGTATGATCTCAGCATACCTAGAACAGTACGATTAGTGCGTTCCGTCGGATTCGCTTGGGGATGACGTTTGGCGTTGTAGTGGAGGGTACAATGGTAGTCTTGAGCCATCTTCTTGAAAGGAGCTCCTATGAACTCGGGACCATTGTCACAAACTAAGATCTCGGCAGTGCCGTACACTAAGAATACCTCGTCTTCTATCTTCTGCGCCACGAGTTTCGCTGTCGCGGATCTCAACGGAAATAGGAGGCTGTACTTCGAAAAGGTGTCCGTCACCACTAACAGATACTTATTACCAGACGTCGATCTCGGCATCGGTCCCATGAGGTCAGCGGAGATGCGTCTCCATGGTCCATCAACATTGCGTTCGCGTCCCATCTGTCCGGCGGGAAGTTTCTGTTCAACCTTGACGCGCTGACAGGTCGGGCATCGGCGGATGTACCTAGCAGTATCCATACGCAGCTTGGGCCAGTAGTACTTGTCGATGATGCGTCGGCACGTCTTGTAAATGCCTAGGTGTCCGGCAGTCGGGTTGTCGTGACACTCAGCAAACACGGCTTCTCGGGCTTCCTTCGGAACGACTATCTTCCATTCTGCAGCGGGATCTAACAATTTCCTGTCTGCTGTGACATATTTGTACATCACATTATCTTCAACTCTCCAAGCAGGATAACGTTCGGGATAGGTAGTGACTAAGTCCATGGTCTTCCGGTACCACGGGTCAATGACTGGATTCGGGAAGTTTACAAGAGCTAAATGCTCAAGAGGAGCACGGGACAAAAAGTCAGCCACCACGTTGTCCTTGCCTTTTCGATGAACAATCGAAAAATTAAACTGTTGAAGGCGAATCGCCCAACGGGCTAAACGGCCATGGGGGTCCCCGCGTTGGGCGCCAAAATGCCACGCCGGCGTCGTCGCCTCGGGCAGAAATAACCAGTGCCGGGCTAGCAACAGCTGGAGATGGGTGTGGGCGGGTGATCTCGTGGTAGTTGACAAAGAGAGAGACACGACATGAGCGAGAGCAATAGGATCAGAACTAGGTGCTAGACTATCAAGACATAAGGCTGTGATGTCCAGTTGACATTAATTATGGTTTTATTACATAACCTCAAGTGAGGAATAAATGAACAGTCAAATAAACACAACATACAAATGATCAGAATGAGATAACAGATTACCGGGGGTTTGACCTCCTCGCGTAAATGGACTCTGTGTACAACACAGGTCGTAACCTCATCAGCTGTGTGCCTGGAGGCAACACAACACATGCAATTGAATGAATAGCAAATAAGACTGATACAATACAATGATAAATATAATAAACTCTTTACTTACACTCCTCCGTGATAAGATGCTCGCCGAATTACTTCGGACATTTACTTAAATAGAACTCGTACAGACGACGTTCTAAGATTACTGGACTTACTTAATACAATGTTGAATTTAGATAGGTTTGAATGATCGAAAAGATGCCCTTTCCCTGACTGCCTGACTCTCCGCGGAGACAATCCAAGTGTGGCCACACTTGATTGCAATACAAAAACTACGCAACGACAAAATACATTAACTACTCTATTGCAAGTAGGCCACAGGGGCACAATAATGATTCTGTTAACAAAGCTCAAGATTGAACCTGCAAGTAGGGGCTGGACGACCAGTCGCACTACGTTATATCCGCTACAACTTAGCGTGGTTACAATCTACATTTAAACACTACTCACGCGGCGATGTGAAGTCGACGACGGTCAGCCAGAGAAAGAGAATGAGCTCAGGTCGCCGATCCGCGAACTCGACTATCATTGACCATTGCGCATGACATCTTTTCTGCTCTAGGCGACCCTCCAAATATGGGTACAAATGCCGGCTAATGGTAACGACTTGACGTTGGCGCCAGCGCCGAATTCAAACCGTTACAACGTCATAACTCATTTCACCCACCGCCTTCTGTACAACAGGTTCTATACACTGCCTTCTGTACAACAGGTTCTATCCACCGCCTTCTGGACTGTTTGCAGTGTGAATACATAGTCGACACTTCCAAGGCCATCAATTATTCACTCACTGTTACCAACATTATTCACACAACTATACTAGAGAACGAGGATATGAAATGTCCCTTCCTGATTCTTCAATGAATATAATGCAAGTCAGCTGTATGCATTATAAGTGTTTAAAATTACTTCACAACTTGTTCCCGAAATAGAAAATGTCACAAGATAAAGGTGACCTCTGTTTGACCTATTTTATTTCCTAGAAGAATATTTGCATATCGCTCAATCACAAAAGACGACATTATTGTTTGATAATATCAGTCTTATTTACAACATTAGAAATTGTAATTATGGTAGTTGTTGGTACAAAAAATACACGCCATTGTGTTTTCCAAAACTAAAGAAGGAAACACCATAGATAGATTTATGACGTCATAAATTGTTTAGATTTTTTTGTAATAATTTGTTGGGTTTTATCGACTTAATTTTTTTGTGCATTTTAAAGAAATTTGTATGTATTTTTTTCCCACCAATCGGTAAAAAAAATCAGTATAAAACACACAAAAGATTTTAAAAAAATTAGAAAACCGTGAAACATTTCGGGAAAAATTGCGTAAAAATGATGACGTAATAAATCTACCCAACGACTCACCCTTCTTACTACTGCCGTTGTCACATCAATTTATTATCTGGAATGTGCACAGATTTTCCAAATAACGTGATAATAATTCATCAGCGTAATTATTTTCCTGACATAGTGTTTCGAAAACACTGACAGTTATGTCATCTTTGACAACAATATTTTTATGTTTGAAAATGTGAAAGATTCCAAATATATCGGTAACTGAAAAGGCACTCAAAAGCTCGGTTCTGCTTTTATATACAACTCAATAAAGAAGAAACCAAAAAAAAACTCCTAAAATAGAAAATCTACGCAAAGAAGTTCCGAAGAAAAGAGAGAAAATGTGAAGAAAAGCTCTATCTAAAATATATTCAAGCCCTTCTCTCCATCTCTAGCTACTCTTTAGAGATTAGAATAATAGCCGAAGAGATGATAAATGTATGAGCACAACAGATGTATACCCCCAAGGCGGGCGTTCTGGGACAACACTTGGCAACACTGGAAGCGTGACAAGTTGAGTTGGCCGGCGTAGAAACTTGAAGGCGAATCCATCATTTTCGATCGTGCTTTCTACATAATAGAGTCCCTTGTCACAGCAGGCTCTTGGCCGACGCAACAGAAGTAGACGGGGTTCTCGAGGATTTTACTACCTCACTTTTATGACGAATATGCTCAATAGGATATTGAATGGTATTTTTGAAGGATATTTCTGACCATTTATTTCACTTTTTTATCACATATCTGCTGTAAATACGATCCCCATAAAAAACACTTCGTGTAAAAATACCAGCCAAGTCTCTTCAACTAAAAATAAATATATGAAATCTAAAAATTCTGCACTGAAAAGTATTGATATCAAAAAATTTGCCAAGTCAAAACTTTATTTGAAAATCAAAAAATACTTGGCGCATCGTGTACATAAATAGCTTGGAAGTATAAGCCAATTATAAATTATACATGAAATAAACATATACATAGTATACCTATAATGCCCTAAAAAAAAACGATGCGCCAAGTATTTTTTGATTTTCAAATAAAGTTTTGACTTGGCAAATTTTTTGATATCAATACTTTTCAGTGCAGAATTTTTAGATTTCATATATTTTTTTTTAGTTGAAGAGACTTGGCTGGTATTTTTACACACGAAGTGTTTTTTATGGGGATATCACTCCTTTTTTTAGTTTATTATTTACAACTTGTGACGCATATGAAATAAACAATTACTAAATTCTTTTAAAAAAATCGCCATTTACGATTTGGTTACTACTAATGAAAATCTGTTGTATATTCATGTATAGTATTTCGTGAAGAATAGCAAAGGTTTCATTCCAATCGGCCAACCCAGTTCCGAGATATGGCATATAACTCTTCGGTTTTCAAAATGGCTGCTAAACTTACTGCACTGCCACATAGAATTTATATCTACAATTAATGTGTATCATTTTAGGCTTTCTGAATATGTATTCATTGTATAGAATGGGGAATATAATAATTTTTAAATTTGAATGACGTCATTTCCGGGCTCATAAATAAAAACATTCTACTTTGACTGTTCCTATTCCATAAAGATGGCATTCCGAATCATTTGGCGCTAGTTTCGTACTGATCGGTATACCAGTTTTCGAGATACAACGTTACTTCCGGTTTCAAAATGGCGGCTGAAATCTCTGACCCCTTGAATTTTAATTTACACATGATAACATCTTATTAAGTTATAGTATGTAGTATATAGTATGTATTGTATCAAAATGTAAATTTGTGAGATTTTTAAAATGTGTAACGTCATTTCCGGTTTTGCTATAAGAAACTGCAAATATTACTGATGATAAAACATAAAGTTGCCCGTCTAAATTGTGTAGCGCTGGTTTCGTTCAAATCTATTTAGCCAATATTAAGATATGATGTCACTTCCGGTTTAACAATGGCGGCTTCCGGTTGGTTTTGTAACAAGTCAAATGATATATCAGAAGTGCATACGTTACATAAATATCAAAATAATCGGATCAACCTTTGTTGCCGAAATGCCAATCGATGTATTTCAAATTTCATGACGTCATTTCCGGTTTCGTTAACAAAATGTTTAGTCTTTTGCTACTGATAATGCATATAGTTCACCGTCCAAATCGTTTGGCGCTATTTTCGCTCCAATCGATTTAGCCGTTGTTGAGATATGACGTCACTTCCGGTTTCAAAATGGCGGCACAAAAAATTCATGGGGTGAAGGTTAAATCAGACGCCAAAAGTGCACACGTGGTAAAAATGTGAGATCAATCGGTTCAGCCGTTTAGGCTGTGGCCTTGTTACCGGATTTGAATTCCAGGAGACTACTACTGAGATTATTATTATTACTAGAGGGACCCGTCATGTAAAACATGACCAATGTGCACCAGTGAGTTATGCGTTAATATAAAACGACAGCAATATTTGTCAGCAGAGTGTGCGTCGTTAATACATTTGACGTCGTTGATGACCCAATCTTAACAGAAAACGTTAAAAAATGAGGAACGAAGAAAAGCAATTTGATCATACCTATTGTAGCGGAGCTCTCGGCGTTGCTAGGATATAGTTCTTTCCTAGGATAGCGATTACTGCCACCAACCAATTAGCAGATGGCTAATTGGATTTCTAACCTAATAAAGTTGTTGAATTTAGTCTTGAAGGCGTTGAAGGCGTAGGTGAGTCATCTAGTGTGACTGTGTCAAGCCAGGACTTGCGTTGAGTTCGTCCGGTAGCTTTCAGTAATAAGACCGTGCGGTAATGTTCGTAATAGTAATAATATGCGTTTTATTGACACGATTCGTGGTACATTTGATGTCACTTGATTCAAACAATCCCTTTATCGACACTTGATTTGTTAAAATGTTGTACTTGGATAAATATATGTATCTTTACTTGATACTTGAAGTTGAATAGTATAATGATTTTATATCCAGAGATGGATGACGATATTGATCACACACTTGAGCGGAACTTTAGTTAGATAGGATGGAATATTGGGTGAGATTGGGAGGAAATAATATGGAACAGTATTACCGGCACTAAGCAAGCAATCATATTCGGAAGACAATGATCAAGTCCGGCACTTAGCAAGAAATGATGATTAGTCTGAGATATAAAGAGATTGAGAGTGGGTAGGAGGATATCCTGATTGAAAACGATTCGATTGGAGGAGAGATAGAGTGAACTGATCACCGGCACTTAGCAAGCAATACTGTTCGGACGGTAATTATCAAATCCGGCACTAAGCAAGAGATAATGATTGACTTGGGTAAACGATAGGGAAATAATGATTATGTTTGGCACTGAGCGTCGCATAATAATTAGTCTGACTCGGAAGAAACAAATATCATCGGCACTTAGCAAATGATATTGTTTGGAAAGGTTAATAATTATTCATGGAACTAATCCAGGAGTAATGATTTACCATGGGGAGTAATGATTAGACCCGGCACTGAGCAAGGTATAATAATTAGACTGACTTTTGAGGGTTTGAATCGGAATGAATAATGATCAGGTTCGGCACTAAGCGTCACATGATAATTCACCTGGCTATGGAAAGAAACGAATATCATCGGCACTTAGCAAATGGTATTGTTTGGAAAGGCTAATAATTAAACATGGAACTAATCCAGGAGTAATGATTTGCCTTGAGGGGTAATGATTAGACCCGGCACTTAGCAAGGTATAATAATTAAACTGACTTTTGAGGGTTTGAATCGGAAAGAATAATGATCAGGTTTGGCACTAAGCGTCACATGATAATTAACCTGGCTATGGAAGGAAACGAATATCATCGGCACTTAGCAAATGATATTGTTTGGAAAGGTTAATAATTACACATGGAACTAATCCAGGAGTAATGATTTACCATGGGAAGTAATGATTAGACCCGGCACTGAGCAAGGTATAATAATTAGACTGTCTATTAATGGGAGTGTGTGAAATAATGATTATGTTTGGCACTAAGCGTCGCATAATAATTAGCCTGTTGGAAACAAGTTTATCGGCACTTAGCAAATAACATTGTTTGGGAAGGTAGAAGAATTATCCCTAGAACTGATCTAGGTATAATTATTCTACTATTGAAAGATCTTGAGGAGATGTTACCAGCTCGAGGTGTGATCAGGAAGTGATCCTTTTGCATGTTAAATATTTTCTTTTATGGACCGCGGCCGGAACTGCTTGATCCAAGTACAATACTTTTCTTTACATGGATAAAAATACTAAATGTTGTTTGATTTGGTTGAAGTTACTTTTAAAATACAGATAACAATTAAATATGATTTATTATACCTATTTGAGACTTAACAATGCTCTTTTTCTATTTATAATGAGTGTTTGAACTTCCTGATAGATGACATAATATTATAAATGAAAGATTGAATTTAATGGTGGTGTATTGCGATTTTCTTAACTCTGTTTTGTTAATAAATGACCAGCAATCGAAGTTAGTCCCCATGTTATTTTCCATAAGAAGAAATCCAGAAATAATCCGGAAGTGCCTAGTGGGCGTGGCACTCGAGTACTATATAATTACGAGTATTAGAAGTACAATTGTTGATAATATATATGTGAAGTTACGTATTTATAATATATGTGGTTTCCTCTACACTATGATGGTAAAACAATTTCATATAAGTTTTCAAATTTACACCAGAGTATTCGTACTAAGTAAAAATAAGAAGAAAAACAATGTATGCGCCGTAAAAAATATATATATATATATATATATTCATTACGTTGATACCGTGACCTGATGCCCACGGCCTTTTCTTCATTTGTTATGCTATTACATGTTATCTACGGCTTCATTATATTATACGTTCCTCAGATGTAGGGCGGAAGTAAATTTGTTTGATTTGCGGTGCACAATTTTGGATTGTAATCAAGCTCTATCAAGTACCGTTTCACTGATGTTAACAAATAACGTTATATTGAAGTATTCTCTTACAATAACTCATGTCACCATTACAAATGATTGGTTGATGTCAGAAATACTGTTCATATTGAAATGGACTTCAGCCGTTCTACCACTAATTAAAGTATAGATATTCAGTTAACAATGTAAAACTTAAACATTGGTGCTTCAAACTTTATCAACAGCAACATGAATTCGTTGTCAATACATGACTCAATACAGACCACTCTACGAAATAAGAAACGACTGAAAATGATTAATCTAACAACATTATTTAAAAACTTCGTCGGTTAGTTGGTTTGAGGGTTACAGAACCGTGTTGATTAAATGTAGGAAGAAAATAATACGTTTGATCGTTTGCAAATTGCATCTTGAGGCCAATGTTAAAAATCTATCGGCTTTGTTTGGTTTTCATGGCCCTCTAAAATACAGATCAAATGAAATTTTTTAAAAATTACACTTTGACGTTTCTTGGAGTAAAGAAGTTTTCTATGTAATGTCTCTTTTGAACGGTTATTATGTGTTATAGTAGATTTTTTACACACTCAAAGGGATAAGTGTAGTGTTCATCTGTGAGTACCTTCTTGGACTGTTCCTGGAAGTTAACACACTAGACGAACCTGTCCGTGGGGTCTCCTAACGGCATTTCCAATGATTATAAATAAAGATACACTGTGTGCTTTACTGCTTTATTCAGCCATCTTTCTCAGACCTCCTAGCTCCAGGAGTACCAACATCGATACACTACATCCCTCCTTTTGTCGGAAACAATTAGAATTATATTTCTTTATTACAGAGATACTGAAAAACACAAATTATTAAGCAAATGTTATGAAAACTCTACAGCTGTTTATGATAATGTATAATCTTGCAAGTGACTGGGCAACTGCCTCTGCCGGGCTGGTCTTGATTCGCCGGATGTGGTTTCTTCCAGTCGGGTTTCGGTTGATGTCCCTGCCGTAGGTTCTCCTTCAGCGTTAAACTTCTTGACGTGGGATACATTCCGTCGATATCTGTTTCCTGCTGATGACTCAACAACGACCTGGCTCCCCTGTTTTTCCACCACTCGGAATGGTTCCGGATTGAAACGGGTTGATAGTTTCTGGGTAGGTTGCTGTTGCAATAGGACAGTATCTCCTGCCTGAATAACACACTCTCGAGCTCTTCGTTTAGCATCGATGTAATTCTTCCCCTGGATCTTTCTGTCTCGATCTCGATCTCTGATTTCTTCATCATTAACTCTCCCTTCTCTCACCTCTGGAAGTTTTGTACGAATCTTACGATTGTACAGCATTTCAGCTGGACTCACTCCGGTAACAGCATGTGGTGTCGACCTGTACATCAAAAGGTAAGTGTGAAGTTCCTTCTTCCAGTCCTTTCCTTCTGCATGCGATATCTTCATTCTCTTCAAGAGTGATCGGTTTTGACGCTCCACTTCGCCGTTTGCTTGGGGCCATAACGGAGTGGTGTGATGTTCACTTATTCCCTTTTCTTCCAGATATTGCGTCCACTCGGAACTCCTAAACTGAGGTCCGTTGTCCGAAGTTATTGACTCAGGTATGCCGTGACTTGCAAATATCTGGTTCAGCTGGTTGATAGTCTTCTCTGTTGTAGTCGTCCCCATCACCGCTACTTCGAAAAATCGGCTGTAGTAATCGACCACTACTAACAGGTTGTCTTGATTGATCGGTCCCAGATAGTCTATAGCTACGTGTTGCCACGGTCCCGAAGGTAGTTCCGTCCGTACTGTTGGTTCACATGGATCTGGATTGGATACTAGCTGGCATCCACGACAAGATTTTACTCTCTTCTCTGCTTGCTTGTCGATGTCGGGCCACCACACTTTCGATCGAAGGCGATGTTTCATTGCGACAATTCCAGGATGTCCTTCGTGTGCTAGATCCAAAACTCTCTTCTGCAGCTTTTGTGGAATGACGATCCTGCTTCCTCGTAGAATCAGCTGTCCCGATACGCAGAGTTCCGTACTGATTCTCTGGTACGGTCCGCAGCTTGGATCCCATTTCTCTCCCTGCAGACTCTTCCAAACTTTGTGTAATTCCGGGTCTTTCTCCGATTCTCTCTCGATTTCTTTCGTTGTTAATGCTACTGGCGTTGAGTTAACAGCCACCCATTTCACGTACTCTTCCGTTTCCAAACTCGTAGGTGAAGTGATCTTCGTATTATCCTTCGATAATAAGCGCGATAATGAATCCGCTATGTTGGATTTTCCCGGTTTGTAAATGACTTTATAAGTATACGATTGCAGTCGGAGTACCCATCTTTCTATTCGCGCACAGGGTTTTGATCGTGGTCCGAAAATGATCTCCAAAGCCTTGTGATCCGTTATTAGTTCGAACATGGTTGCGTATATGTAGATGTGGAACTTTTCGCAAGCCCATACCAACGCCAACCCCTCCTTCTCAGTTTGTGAATATCTCCTTTCCACATCAGTTAGGCTTCTGCTAGCGTAACTGATAATTCGCGGTCCGTCTGGTCCCTTCTGAATTAAAACTGCACCCAAACCCACCGGGCTTGCATCTGCAATTACTTGTGTTGGAGCGTTTTTGTCATAGTATCCCAGCGTTTGAGCACTCGTTAACCTCTTCTTTAACTCTTGAAAAGCTTTTGTTTGAGGTTCACTCCATTGAAACGGGTTTCCTTTCTTCGTCAATTTCCGAAGTGGTTCGGTGACAGTTACGAGATCCGGAATGAATCTACCACAATATTGTACCAATCCTAAGAAACTCCTGACTTCTGATGCGTTCTCCGGTTGTCGTGCGTTGTTGACAGCTTCTACCTTGTCCACGGCCGCTGTCACTCTATCCCCAGACAAGATATGTCCCATGAAATGGATTGACGATGTGCTGAATTGACACTTCTCCCTGTTTATGGTTAAGCCTTTTTCATCCAACACCTCCATCAAATTTTTCAGTCGTGCGTCATGTTCTTCTTGCGTCTTGCCATGTACGATAATGTCATCCAAAAAGTTGCAAACTCCATCGCATTCAGCCAGGGCTGTTTGTATAACTCTTTGATACATTTCTGGAGCGCAGCTTACTCCGAACATGAGCCTCTTGTACCGAAACAGACCTTTATGTGTAATGAAGGTTGTGATATTCCTTGACTCTTCGGTCAATTCAATCTGATGGTACGCTTGTTTGAGGTCAATTTTACTGAATACCTTGCTGCCGTTGCAGTCTTGAAGAATATCGTCCATGGTCGGTATGGGATGTCGTTCTCGGATTACTGCAGTGTTTGCGATTCTCATGTCAACACATAGACGAATGTCTCCGTCTTTCTTGGGCGAGACAACTACAGGTGAACTCCATGATGTCGGTCCTTCGGCCTTTTCTATGATATCCAAGTCAAGCAATTCCTTTAACTTGTTATCTACCCTGTCCCTGAGATGATAAGCAATCCTCCTCAGTGGTTGAGCTACCGGTTTAACCGTCCGATCAATGGGTATCTCCAATTTGAAGTTCTTGAGCTTACCAAGCGGTGCTGGTTTCTCCTTCTCCTGTACTTCGTTTACTTCAGTTTGATTGACTTGTAATCCCAGTTTCAGAACTCCTAGGTTCAGAGCCGTCGTTTTCCCCAGAAGTGATTTCCGCTGGTCCTTAACCACGAAAAATTCCGCTTCTTCACGAGCTCCGTTTTCCAGCACTATCTCGGTCTCGAACTTCCCTAGGACTTCTAATGCTTGATTTCCACAGCCGTACAGAGTTTTGTTTACTTTGTGAGATGTGCAATCCACTTTCATTTCTTTCATGTATTTCCAATGAGCATCCGTGATGACATTGCAGCTTGCCCCTGAGTCGATGAGCATTTCTATGCTTACCCCTCCTATCACCGCTGTAATCAACTCTGTATCCTCTGCATCGTCCCTTTGAACTGCGAAGTTATACTTCTTCTCTTCTACCATTCTCACCTGCTTTTCCGACTTTTCCGGTCGCGAGGTCTTGCACTGTTTTGCAAAATGCCCCATCTTGTGACATTTCAGGCACTCCTTATCTTTCGCAGGACATTTGTCGTCAGATCCTTTGTGCCATTTGCTTCCGCACCGAAAACAGATTACTTGCTGTTTCCCTCCGGCAGATTTCCCTTTTTCTCCAGGATCCCCGGTTGATTTTCGTTGCTGTTTTGACCAGTTGACTCGGTTCACATCACTTGAGGTGTCTCCCACTTCATGGACGTTGATCGACTTAGCTTTTATTGTGCCTTCTCGCTTGATTGCCAATTCAACTAGTTTTGACAGAGAAATGTCATCCTCTTCTTCACACAATCGGTCAAGTATCGGTGAGGGTGTCAAACCTGATACAAACTTGTCTTTCAACACAGCATCCAGGGTAGCTCCAAATTTACAATTTACCGACTGCGCTTCAATTCTTGAATACCAGTCCGGTATAGTTTCCCCCTCCTTCTGTCGAAGATCATAAAATTTTATTCTCTCCCTGAATGTCGACACTCGGATAGTAAATTGTAAGCTCATTAGTTCGAATAATTCCTCGTACGATTTTGTGCTAGGCTTGATCGGATCGCAGAGATCTCGTAATCTCTTATATGTATTGGTGCCAATGGAACTCAATAATATACTGACCTGCTTATCTTTTCGAACACAATTTGCTTTAAAATACTCTTCCAGTCTCTCTTGATAAATAAGCCATTCATCAGTGTCTGGACTAAACTCTTGGACTGTTCCAAACGTCGCCATTCTGCTTTGTGAACTGTTTTATCGACTGAGCTGAACTGTTGTTACCGACTGTGCTGCGTTGTAACCTTGAACTGCTTTTACCGGCTGAGCTATGCCGCGGTAAGTGTTCCCGGAAGTTGATTCTATAACATAACCCTACTTCCCTCCCGTCTCGTGGACGTATAGTATTTACTTGCCAGTTGTTCTTTAATCCTCGTCGCCAGTTGTAGTGTTCATCTGTGAGTACCTTCTTGGACTGTTCCTGGAAGTTAACACACTAGACGAACCTGTCCGTGGGGTCTCCTAACGGCATTTCCAATGATTATAAATAAAGATACACTGTGTGCTTTACTGCTTTATTCAGCCATCTTTCTCAGACCTCCTAGCTCCAGGAGTACCAACATCGATACACTACAATAAGGATTACGTTTTAGGTAAGTTATGGTTATTTCTTTACTTTGCGAAGGCAAAAGACGTATTTTTAGACACGATTGGCAATGAAAGGCCACCATTTTAAATACAAAATAGTGCCGTTTTCAATATAATGTAAAGATTTGGACAGTTATTCTGTGTTAAAATACATTTCTTATAAACACAAAGGGATAAGGATTGCCATTTAGGTAAGTTTCAGTTATTTATTTATGCACAAAGAGCAGAAGATGTATTTTGGACATGATTTGGGCAATGTAACGTCGACCATTTTAATTTTAAATACAACATAGAGAGTGTGCGCGCGAAATTGAGAGGATGCGCGCGCAGGCGTTCCTGACACACAGACAGAACTGCGTAACTATAAGTAAGATTGTTATGAAAACCGCCCTAAAACACTGTTTTCACGGCTCTCTAGCGCGCAAAGGGCGTAACCTATTGTTCCCAAATTTGGTATATGTTGTAGGGTGGGCCATAGCTCAAAATTAAGATATTTCGCAACAATGTGATATTTCCCAATTTTAAGATCCAGTAGGCCGAAAATGCCACTTTGATGCTTACAGTAAAAGTGGGTTGCTCCAGCCTTTTTAAATGAGAGTGTGCGCGCGCCGTACGACTTGGCTGGCGTGGAGCGACCGCTCCACTAGATAAAAAATGTTTAAAATGAGAATAAAGCTCTCACAATGGATGGTCGCGAAATGTCAGAATATACTATTCTGATCTACTAGCAGCTGAACATTTCAGACCCTTCAGCAAAATCAAGGATTTGTTTATAAACGCAGATAATCGTAAACAATTTTTGGCGTTATAACTTGTATAGTTCTGTACTCGCGGCTGCAATTGAAGTAAACATTGAACATAATATTTCCTACATATCGTCATACATTTTGTACCATTGAATTTACGAAAAATGGGAAACATAATTAGCATAGGTAGTTTTAATTTTTAGTCACCTAAGCAATTTAAACACCAACTTATAAGGCAGTTGTGAAGACGGTTTGTCCGTGGACGCCGTTTCGAAGGATTTACTTCCTTCATAAATATGTATGGTCCCATGGCCCTTTTCAGGGCCACCAGCACACTAAACGGAACAAACCGCCTTCACAACTATCTTGCATTAAAACCTACTATATAATGCTGTAGACAGAAAAAATACTTGCCTCCTTTACAGCCTCTTGTAGCATTGCGTTGCCAATCAGAAAACATATATCGGAGAAGCAAACAAAAGAAAATGCTCCAATACAAGGATTTGTTTACATTTCGACCCTACGACAGTGACACCGACTGTTGACCAATCAGGAGGATCCACAACAACGAAAATGACGCTCAAAATCAGAGACAAACCTGAACAAATGAAGGGTACCGGGAAGAACGATATATAAGTACATTTTTTTGAGAAAATAAGATAATGATGTCATGAGGTAGTTTGTCCTGATTGTATGAGCTTTAAAAATTGTTCTCAGGTTTGTAGGTAATGTTGATCATGGAAACTATGGCTGTCAATGCATACACATAGGAGTTTCACTTTTCATACGCCAATCTTTTCATCGTACAATTGTATCACATGGAATTGAATCATTCTTCAAAATAGTTGTGGTAAGTGAGAAAACTTCACGATGTATATAAAAATCTAATAACACGTTATCGAGATTTCAATGAAGTTATGATAATCTCATTTTCTGTTCTCTCAACGGGAGGTAATTTCTACTCGAGGAGATTCCTGATTGGCTGATTGAGCCCGAGGGTTCTGATTGCTCCAGATTCCCTGATTAATCCCGCAGGATCAGAGATCACCTCGTCGGAAGCTGGCGCCATCGCTGCCAGCAAATCCTGGAGCCCTTCGTGGTGGAGGGAACAATAATATATCAACACAAATGTCACGCTATGTGGCAGAATGTGGTTATTTTATTAACTTAGTACTGGGGAATATTGAAGGTACTCGTATAAAACCATACTTTTGTTGACTTTTGTGGCTTTCTCATTCATGGTGGTACGATTTTTATATGTATAAAAATTTCGTCATAGACTCAAATACTTTCGAAGCGAAATATAATCCACACAAAATGCTCAATTTCTTTAAGTAACAATGCATTTGTAAGACTTTTAGTTCTCAAAAGTTCACTTTAAAGGAAAAATAATTCAGCCAAACTGGTGTAATTGACTTTAAAGTTAAAACTCAAAAACATATTAAGAAATTGAGCTTTTTCTGTAAATTATGTTATTTCCATTATCTGTGTTCATCAATTCTTTAGTCTTCCCGAAATATTTGAGTAACACTTTTTTGAAATAACTATAGTGTCTATAGTATAGTTTTATAGATCTATAATATCTATAGCCACTTATACTCGTGGGGGGAAAACATCAATGGTTAAGGTGCTGCAAGCGCAAGCGATTTTGCTGCTTTTTGTAGACACTTTTTGCGATACGATTGGAGACGAAATGGGTAGACCAAATTATTTGAAATTTCAATCGTATTAGATAAAAGACAAGCTTAGGGTTATCCCTTGGTACATTTTAAAAATTTTGTTTCGTTAATTAGTAATAATTAGTGGATTTTTGGTGAAAAATTTGCTATTTTCTCGTCTCCCTGGGCGCCGTAAAAATTAAATTTCAAAAATGTGCCAAGGGATAACCCTAAGTTTGTCTTTCATCTAATCATGATTAAAATTTGAGATCAATTGGTTAACGGGTTTGGTCTCCAATCGTATCGCAAATTTCATCGTTTTGCGCGGTTTTGTTGAATAACCGGCGCCTAATTAACGATGCAATAAGCAAAAATTAAAAAGGGCTACTAATATACAATCAGACTGATCATGTGAACATTCTGTAAAAGTTACACTCACGTATAAAACAATTTTTCTCTCTCAATTTTCTAAAACGGCCGAGCGCTAGTATCACCTTAATATAGAAAAACTGTTCAATCTTTCTGAAACGAAAGAATAGTGTAGACGGACGTTCAGTCGCACATGTGTTGATGGTTAAAAAAACTCTGTTCAGTTCAACAAGATATCTATAGGTTCGCTTTTCAAAGAGAAGAAATCTACATTATAGAAAAGTAAAAAAGTACTCACCCGTTCTGCCGGTGGACTTACCTTGAAGGGAAATGGGTCGAGTTGAAAGGGTTTCCCTGTCTACAAAGGGCATTGCTAGTGAAGCTGTGATCCAAAGCGTGGACCATTAGGTGCTAACAATATCTCACATTTCAACAAGGCTGTTACTTGCTATTGTAGAAGATCACAGGATGCCGGCATTAATATGTTACTGGGACAAAATAGAACACGAATGAGTTTCGTGAGTTCTTTGTTAAAGTATCTAGTGATTTTATTAAAGGAAATACAAGCTTCATATGAATCGAAGTTTTTCAAGTTATTGCATTGAGTTAATGAAAATAAACAAGGCCAAGGATTGAATATTAATGAAAAATAGATATATGTTCGTTTCGAACAAATCTTTCTCTACTTTAAAAGATATATTTAATACAATTTCTGAGAGAAATTTCTGAGAGAAAAACGAAGATTAATTGATAAAATATTAATGAAAACAATTTTCCGTCATCGAGTCGGAAAATCTTTCTAAGGGAAATTGACTTACAGACATACTTATGAATGTAAATGTTACTGAGATAACATAAGAGATTACACAAGGAATGATAAGAGAGATGATGGGACGAAGAGTAGGAAATACAGAAATTTCAGGCATGACGTTTTGACTGACTTTAAAAAGATCGAGTTAATTAAATTGATTTGTTATCGTTGTATATTTGAATTTGTTTTTATTACAAGAAAAACGCTAATGTTGTTATTGGGGACCTTATAGTGATATTTTTATCACCTTGAAGAACACACATTATTCTTGTTTACACAGTTCTGTCTGTGTGTCTGTCTGTCTGTGGGCAACGCCGGCGCGCGCATCCCTCTAGTTTCTCAAGAAGAGTGGGTAAATGAACAGGAGGGAGTGATGATCCTCCAGGATGTCTGGAAGATAATTAGAACTATCTGAACTCGTCTTGAGGCCCGGGTTGACCTGACAATGATGCAACGTCACGAGAACAGCTTGGCAGTAACATTGCAACGAGATGACTGTGTGCACGCCAGCTCGCGTGCTGTCTTCATTATAACCACAGCCAGGCGATGTCTAATGGAGAATGTCGGAATACTTTCAACGAGCTCTGGGTTTTACGCGATCTTTGTAGGAAGTACTAACAAATATTATTTGAAATATTTCTTAAAATTTGTTGAAGTCTTCAGAGAGTTACAACCAAAAACTAAAGTTTCACTATGTCTCAAGAGAAAATATTTAACAAATTGAAAAGAATGAATTTAAATTTAAAATATTATAAGTATTAATTAAAGCTTAAAATCACAAACTCAAATTTCATAAGACCAAAGAGAAATCTAAGAATGAGAAAATGATTTTCACTAAAAAAATAGTGTTTATATAGCTAATTATTTCCTTATTCCCTTTCAAACAAGTGTTGCACATGTTTCTCGACTTCTTACTTTTTAAGAGAATGTACACATTTGTGTTAAATTTTCTTGCCTGATTAGTAAGAACAACTACACATTTATACATAACTAAGGATAATTAAACGAACCGTCAAGACTGTATTCAAGTTAAGGACATGTTTAAACAAGGTGTCACGAAACTTGATTCGTAGCTAGAAACTTTAGCTGAACAATATTATGGGTGGATTCTCTAAAGACCTCTTCTCCCTTGCTTACAAAACCACATTATGTTGAGCCCTCTGGCCAAAACTTTGACCTGACTTCTGAACCAAAACGAAGCCCCGAAGCTGCTATCTCAGTTAAGACCAGATAATGTATGTGTTTATAAATTGTGGTTAGGAGGGTGAAACTCCACTGTGACAGTTTGTGGAATAATGGCATGATAATTGATTGTGGCGATCTGAATTATTTGTAGTGCTCCAGGTAGTTTTGTGAGACTTGATAATCCCATTTATTTGAGTTGAACCATAGAAACTCTATAACTAAGGGTCAATTTTTAAGTACTCTGCTAAAACCAGTAGTTAAGTTTAAACGGTCATTTAAGGAATGTCACTGGTTGTTGCCATGGCAATATTATCATACAAATTTACCAGAGTATTAAAAAAATGTATTATAATATTATTATAATGATACGTATTCAATAAATGTGGGCTTTTTTGTTTATTGGGTTTCTTCACATTTAAAAAAAAGTATTTTAAGTCAATTTCTACCTTTTACTTTTCTAATTTCTGTGGGCTTTTTATAACAACATTATTCATATTGATGGTCTTGACAAAATTTATACAATATGTCCGAAGTTTTAGGAAATATGAAAACATAACATCTTTTGCAAATTAATTGTGTAAAATTAAATTTTTTCTATATTGTGAGATAGAACAACCATTGACTTTTTTACATACCTACAGTTAAAAACGCATTCTCTGAATTCTAATTTAAATATTTGTAATTAGGTATACATATTATACATTGAATTTTTGTACGAATGGATTGCATTTCTGTTGCAAATCAATTTAATGAGGTACACTCGGCACAACAAAAATTGATCGGTCAACAAATTTGAATGACTGCGGGTCATGTTCAATAACAATCCAAGATTGTCATTATCATTGAAATGTGAGGTCATGAGTGAGACAAGAAGATCGCTTGGACTGACTTCTGATGGTGCGATCCAACATTGATCACTCAATCAGATTTATTGAACGATCAATTTCAGTTGTGTCATCAAGTGTACATCTAATTTGTCACTTTCGATTTAGGTGTGGCGATACTTGGTACAGTCATAGAAAGATGTTACTTTAGATACATGACCCTTATCTCCATTACCCTCTTAGGGCGAGTTTCTAATATCTTAGTATTACAACTTCGACCTTACGGCACATCGCAAGAAGGGTGAAATACTATCACTGTTGCACCTAGCTGACACAGACTTACCTACACCAATAGTTTCCCAGTGGTATATGACGTCACTTATGGTCTGATTGTCGAATGGCGTGACATCAACTTGTGTAGAGAGAAAAAATAGGTTATTTTATCTAGGTTGAAAAGTTTGCTCTGTCATACATTCGAATGTGCGCCTTTGATAGAAACTTTGTGTAACTAGTGGGCACTATTAATCATTACTTGATGCCGCATAATGCATTATTGCATTAGAGCATTAGGTAGAAGAAATCTGCCTTGGCCGCTGAAGGTTATTGAGAAAAGCTGAATAGATTGGAACTGCATTTGCTCTAGGCCCCAGTTCTTGTGCCTTGAACAAGTAACAGGTAATACCGTTTCAATGAGCTGACTCTTTTATTCAATGACAGGAGATCACTTAATTATAAGAAACACATCTGATGTTTTTTGAGCTTTTGACCCATCAATGTTAACATTAAAGGGAACGATCGATATAAGTAAATTTGTGGAGAAAACGAGTTGGTGGTGGTAATGATACATTGTAGTGGCTTGTATGTGTTACAATATAATATTATCTCGGTTCGATGAAAATATTGATATAATTCATTAAAAGAAACATTTAATCTATACGTAGAACTTTCACTTCTCAGACAAATTTATCTTCCAATTGTATCAATTGACTTGTAATCGTTTTCCTCCTTTACCCTTCATTTGAAATATTTGCAAGATTGATCTTGATCAAGATAGCATATTTTTGCAAGACCAAACTTTTAATTTTACAAATAAAAAAACTTAACCCAATTTTTTATTTTTATTGTTCCTATTTTAGCTTATAATAGATTTGTAATTAATAATTAAAAGTCAATAATTTGAATTGTATAGTACGCTGGATCCAAGTGGTCAATCTTTTTTAAAAAGGACAGCCGTCAATAAAGTGATTTTCTCTCTAAGATTATTTTACAAATTTTGAGCGAGATCGGTCGAGAAATAATTGACATTTTAAGTTTTTAGTTCAAAAAGTTGATCCAATAAAGTATTGGTTCACTTGACAATCAATTGTGTTTAGTACTTGTTTCCTACTTGTTCCCACATACACGAAATATGTAACTTATTTCTCGTTGTAAGCGTGTTCCTAGTAGGAATACATAAAATTAATTGTAATATATTTTCCACATAGGTAAACGTGTAGTGAAATCAACAAAGGTATTCTCCAAAGAATCTACCGAAATGACGCCCGTCGCGCTATCTTCCATGTGTTTCTGTAACTACTGGGACTCTACATGACGCATGCGCTTAGCTTAGGAACCAATTTCCCAAAAATGTATTAATTAGATTATAATGGGAGCCGCAGTAGAGTCAATCAAATAATAACACACCGAAAATAATAAATTGAATTACTAATTTATTTAGATATTTTGACGAAGCCTTAATGCTCCGCAGGGCGATTTTTTAGAATTTCAACAATTTAAAAGTGATTCTGGGACTCTAAAATGTTCAAATTGAAACAAATAACCTTCCAATTGTTGCCCCGCAGGTCGTTTTCTTTTAGAATTTCAACAATTTAAAATTTCTGGGACTCTTATTTAGAATTTCATCAATTTAAAAGTGATTCTGGTACTATTAAATGAACAAACTGAATAAATTAACATTCCAAATGTTGCCCCGCAGGGCGTTTTATTCGAATTTTCAAATTTGTCGAATTCTGATCTTTGTTTAATTATAAATCAAATACTTATGATGAAAACAAATAGTCCAGTTTTATAATATTATAAATCGTCAAAGTCTGGATAAAATATTATTGCTTTTACGATTTGTCAATAAATACTGCAGATGTGAAAGATGTTATTTTTACCCAGAAAACCTCATCCAGAAACCTTTCCAGTATATCACATACCTTTCTTATCTCAAAATATTCACTTTGGGAATTACTTCGACAGTTGAGAGGAAATTCGTCACGGATACCTGAAACATTATGTAGGCAACTAATTGTTTTAATACCATACATTTTATTGAAATTTTAATCAAACATAAAAACAACACTAAAATATGTGTCCGTGAAACGTGTTAAATTTACATAACAACAAATTAGGGGCTAATACCCAGTTCATACTACAAAAGTTGATCTCTGTTAAATATTTGATCTCCATTAGGTCACAATGTGAAAGCATGTTAGTTAACTTTGATGATGTTAAGGCATAACAGAGTTTCAGGAACTCGATTATCTTTTAATAGAGATTAAGTTAATGGAGATTAAATAGCACAGTGTGAAGTGTGAACAAGGTTTAAGGAACAAAACGAACTAATGCACTTCTTTATATTCTGAGATAATCCCGAAAACCCGGGTTTCTTTTTTAGCAATTCTTGAAAGTGGCAAATTTGAAGTACAAAACCTAGGTACCATAATATTTTTGTCCTAATTATATTTTTTAACAAAATACCATGATTTGATGAATTTTAATTTTATCGAATATCAGCGTTTTGCAGGTTTTTTGAGGTTTTGAGCCTCGAAATCATCAATTGTCCTAGTTATTGTCTATATTTAAATCATTCTTTCTTTCCAACACCACAATGGCCAACACCAAATGTTTTTGGAAACAGGATTTGAAATAATAAAAATTTGCGTTTTGTACCCAAGTTCCTCAAATCTTTCGTCACTCACACTAACAATTCAAATAAAATAAAATAAAACCTTTTGGTGGGAAGTTTTGCTGCAAACAATGATACGAACTCAAAATAATACAGTTTTTATCTTCAAACATCGGAAAAAGTTATCAAATTTGATGCCGTAAGTCTAATCAGGGGTCTGTTTGGTATGTCAGGATCAATCGATTTTTAACCAAGATAATGCACAAAACAAAATAAAAGATATCAATGTTTGAGAAAATACTAGACAAGAGTAAATGATTTAGGGCCTATAATATGTGAAGTTGGCTGTTAACAAACACTTTAGTGTGTTTAGAGCTAAACTTTGCTGTGTACCCTGGCAACCAATCCAGTGTTTATACACATTTATCCCCACCAACTTGGGGGAATTGGGGGAAGTGGGGGAATCACAATAGCAAATGCCGTAGTAGTAGTTGTGCGCGTAGTAGTTGTTGTTGGTGTGGTAGTTGTAGTTGTCGGAGTGGTAGTTGTGGTAGGTGTAGTTGTTGTAGTTGTTGGGGTGGTAGTTGTAGTTGTCGGAGTGGTTGTTGTGGTAGGTGTAGTTGTTGTTGTTGGGGTGGTAGTTGTTGTCTCTGTAGTCGTAGTTGTCGGAGTGGTAGTTGTTGTAGGTGTAGTTGTTGTAGTTGTCGGGGTGGTAGTTGTGGCAGGTGTAGTTGTTGTAGTTGTTGGGGTGGTATTTGTGGAAGGTGAAGTTGTTGTAGTTGTTGGGGTGGTAGTTGTAGTTGTCGGAGTGGTAGTTGTGGTAGGTGTAGTTGTTGTAGTTGTTGGGGTGGTAGTTGTAGTTGTTGGAGTGGTTGTTGTGGTAGGTGTAGTTGTTGTAGTTGTTGGGGTGGTAGTTGTTGTCTCTGTAGTCGTAGTTGTCGGAGTGGTAGTTGTTGTAGGTGTAGTTGTTGTAGTTGTCGGGGTGGTAGTTGTGGCAGGTGTAGTTGTTGTAGTTGTTGGGGTGGTAGTTGTAGTTGTCGGAGTGGTTGTTGTGGTAGGTGTAGTTGTTGTAGTTGTTGGGGTGGTAGTTGTTGTCTCTGTAGTCGTAGTTGTCGGAGTGGTAGTTGTGGTAGGTGTAGTTGTTGTAGTTGTTGGGGGGGTAGTTGTAGTTGTCGGAGTGGTAGTTGTGGTATGTGTAGTTGTTGTAGTTGTTGGGGTGGTATTTGTGGAAGGTGAAGTTGTTGTAGTTGTTGGGGTGGTAGTTGTAGTTGTCGGAGTGGTAGTTGTGGTAGGTGTAGTTGTTGTAGTTGTTGGGGTGGTAGTTGTTGTCTCTGTAGTCGTAGTTGGCGTAGTTTTTGTAGTTGTTGGGGTGGTAGTTGTAGTTGTCGGAGTGGTAGTTGTGGTAGGTGTAGTTGATGTAGTTGTTGGGGTGGTGGTTGTTGTTGTCGGAGTGGTAGTTGTGGTAGGTATAGTTGTTGTAGTTGTTGGGGTGGTAGTTGTTGTCTTTGTAGTCGAAGTTATCGTAGTTGGTGTAGTTGTTGGGGTGGTAGTTGTTGTATCTGTAGTCGTAGTTGGAGTAGTTGTTGTAGTTGTTGGGGTGGTAGTTGTAGTTGTCGGAGTGGTAGTTGTGGTAGGTGTAGTTGTTGTAGTTGTTGGCGTGGTAGTTGTTGTCTCTCTAGTCGTAGTTGGCGTAGTTGGTGTAGTTGTTGGGGTAGTAGTTGTTGTCTCTGTAGTCGTAGTTGGCGTAGTTGTTGGCGAAGTTGTTGTAGGCGTAGTTGTAGTAGTTGTTGGGGTAGTTGTTGTAGTCGGACAAGTAGGGCAGGAAAGACAGGTAGTTGCTGCTGCTGTAGTAGTTGTGGTTGAGCAAGTTGGACAGATAGTTGCTACTGTTGTAGTTGTAGTTGGACAGGTTGGGCAGGCAAGGGGCGGCGGACATGTAGTTGCTGCGGAAGTAGTTGTAGTTGGACAAGCTGGACATGTAGTTGCTGCACTAGTAGTTGTAGTTGGGCAGGCAAGAGGTGGTGGACATGTAGTTGCTGCTGTTGTAGTTGTAGTTAGACAGGTTGGGCAGGAGGGACATGTAGTTGCTGCTGCAGTAGTTGTAGTTGGACAAGTTGGACAGGCAGGAGGTGGAGGGCATGTAGTTGCTGCTGTAGTAGTTGTAGTTGGACAAACAGGAGGTGGAGGGCATGTAATTGCTGCTGTAGTAGTTGTAGTTGGACAAGCTGGACATGTAGTTGCTGATGCAGTAGTTGTAGTTGGGCAGGTTGGACAGGAAGGACATGTAGTTGCTGCTGCAGTAGTTGTAGTTGGACAAGTTGGACAGGCAGGAGGCGGAGGACATGTGGGTGCTGCTGCAGTAGTTGTAGTTGGACAGGTAGGAGGTGGAGGGCATGTAGTTGCTGCTGCACTAGTAGTTGTAGTTGGGCAGGTGGGACACGTTGGACATGTAGTTGCTGCTGCAGTAGTTGTAGTTGGACAAGTTGGACAGGCAGGAGGTGGAGGACATGTGGTTGCTGCTGTAGTAGTTGTAGTTGGACAAGCTGGACATGTAGTTGCTGCTGCAGTAGTTGTAGTTGGACAGGCAGGAGGTGGAGGGCATGTAGTTGCTGCTGCACTAGTAGTTGTAGTTGGGCACGTGGGACAGGAAGGACATGTAGTTGCTGCTATAGTAGTTGAAGTTGGACAAGCAGGAGGTGGAGGGCATGTAGTTGCTGCTGTAGTAGTTGTAGTTGGACAAGCAGGACATGTAGTTGCTGCGGTAGTAGTTGTAGTTGGACAAGCAGGAGGTGGAGGGCATGTAGTTGCTGCTGTAGTAGTTGTAGTCGGACAGGCAGGGGGCGGAGGACATGTAGTTGTAGTTGGACAGGCAGGGGGTGGAGGGCATGTAGTTGCTGCTGTAGTAGTTGTAGTTGGACAGGCAGAGGGCGGGGGACATGTAGTTGTTGTTGGACAGTTTGGACAGGCAGGGGGCGGAGGGCAGGAAGTTGTAGTTGGACAGGCAGGAGGTGGGGGACATGTAGTTGTTGTTGGACAGGCAGGGGGCGGAGGGCATGAAGTTGCAACTATAGCAGCGACAGCTGGCCATGGACGGATCGCTGGGAAGTTAACAGTGGGGGGCGTGGCAGGAGACGGTGATGACCTACAGGCTCCGTAATGGCTCCATTCGTATCCTGTAACAAATAGCATCAATTAAGTAGCCTCAAACTTGATTCATTTGCGGGCAAAAATTCATCTGATCGAACATATTAAACCATAATTATCAGGGCCAGTTTTACAATACTCCGCTAAATTTTAAACAGTCGATTAGGAATATATTGCCATGGAAACGACCTCTGACATTCCTTCAATTACGGATACATTTTCAAATATATAAAGATTATGGAATAAAATGTCCTTAAAATGTCAAAAACTTTAGAAAATAACGACAGATAAGACCGAAAATTGGGAAAAATACCTAAAATGTTGGTACCAAAGGCCATGCGAAGTATTAAGTTGATCGGTCAATCGGTTCTAGTTGAAATTTCAAAAATCACAGGAAAGATGGTTTTAAATTTAAACCAATTGGAGGATTTGGCTGAAACTTTGTAAGATTGAGGACAATGTAGATCGTAATGACTTGTCAAAATTTCAAATTGATCGGACCAACCAATCAAAATATTTTATTTTATTTGAACCAATCAGCGGATTTCAAAAAAATGTGTTCTGCAACGCCCAGAAAGGTCCGTATAGTCAAGGAAACTAGATGGTTCATACTCTATCTCTCTCTGCTCCATATAAAAACATGTTTATGTTATGGGTCAGAGAGAGGCAGAGTATGAACCATCTAGTTTCCCTGACTGTACATGTGTGCAAAATTTCAGCTCGATAGAAGAAAAACTGTGACCTGTATTGCCTATAAACAACAGAAAATAGAACACAAAAACAGAAAAAAATACATAACAAAAATTGTATAACAGAAAAAAAAACACCCACAAAAAACAGAGGTCCATGCCAAAAGATCCAAAAGGAGTCGCTCGCTTCGCTCACTCAATAACTATAATATGTTATGCCTGAACATCGCCATTTTTGTATTGTAAAAAATAAAGGTAAATTGAATTGAATATCCTCAGTCAAAACTTTTGTAATCTCTTTATTTCAAATGTGAAGAACGGCTTATTTCTTGAGTCGGCCAAGAACTTATTAACGTAATATAACGTTATTTGTGTCTAAACTAGGAAAACGCTCAGTGTAACGCGTTGATGAGCGAGCACAGAACATGCAACATCCCCATTATCACGATACACGACACGGCACAAGACGATTTTCTCTGCAATTTTTCAATCTCCATAATACTCTGGATGAATAACAGATCCATTGTGTCGTGAATTCTCCATACTTCCTCCAGAAATCTCTTGTGACATCCCATACTAAACTCGTAAAATTACAATAATACTTGACTGATTGGGCTTACAATATGTAAAATTTAATATTAAGTTGGTCTTGATCACCATGCAAAATTTGAACTTAATGTGAACATTTTGATTGTCGACCAATCAGAAGATATTATTTAAACTTAAACCAATTAGCAAGGATTTGGCCTTCGTACTGCCAAAGATAATTAAAGCAGGAAGATGTTTCATGTAATGTTAAAATCTGTCTGTGAGAATTTGCGAAATAAATCAAAGTCCCATGTCTCATAATAAACCTCACCAATAGATGTCTCTGATTCATATATGTCTGTCTCTCTCCCACTTATGTTATTGGACTTCAAAACCCTCAAATACAATGTTGCAATGTCTATCTAATACAATTCACAGTTTACCTTAAAGTAGTCCAAGCTGGTTCTGAAGTTGCTTTAAGTTTCATGGCTCTGGTAATCGTCATTGACTAATTAAAATGTATCTTTTCATATACACAATTTTGAGCTGAATAAAATGCAATTGATCTCATGTAATTTCGTTATGTATTGAGAGAGAAATTTAATAAAATCTAAGCTATCATGGCAAAAGAAACTTTTGGTTGCTATTTTTAAATTTTAACAGGCTATGAAATATTTCATAAGAAAATGCTGGGAGAGATAGTTAAAAACAGTCTATGCATGAGACATGGAACTCTGTTTTTTTTCCGCATATTCTCACAGACAGATTTTAACATTGCATGAAACATCTTCTTGCTTTAATAATCTTTGGTACTGCATCCGATTTTATGCGCTAGCTCAAAAATGCTTTCATTTTACTGTACATTGTGGATAGCTTGGCTGCTCTACAGACCTTGCCTTGGAGCAGAAGCTTAAAGAAGGCAGGGATGACATTTAGTATTCATTTATTATTAAGCCTATATTCTCAACGGATTTTCGTTTTAAGCGCCAAAACCAGTATTCTGAGAGGCAAACTACAGCTGGTACGATTGTGAATAGGGGAGTCATGTCATCATAATTATTTTCGATCTCGCTCCCTATTTTTCCAACCACCGCGTTTAAATTTTTTAAAACATGACAACTTATAACTAGAAACTATTACACGTATACCTCGAAGGTAAAAATGCTTATCTTTGTAGATAAAATGTTACATAATGTAGAAGTAGCAAAAAATTATTACTATGTTGTAAAAATGTTGATATTGATAGTTTTGATCCACAATGTTGACCATTTTTCTTAAGCTATCAGTACTTTTGGACATTTCATATTACGTGTCTAATATAATATTGCGATTAGTTCATACTATCTACTATCATACTATCATATGATATCATACTATCATACTATTAACAACTTTTTTTTTATAATGTCATAGCTTTATGTTCATATTTGATCGCGTTCATTATTCGATTATTATTGCGATCATCAAAATAACTCAATTAATTTCCTACTTTCGGAATATCATAAACTTTCGGACAATACTTTGTGCTCGTTTATTAATTTGTTTAATTTGTGGAAATAAAGTTTCGGGAATTTTATATTTCAAAAGGGGTCCCTGTATTTCGAGTGACTTATTCCTCAATTGATGGAAGTATTGCAACTCTTGCCCCAGTTTTAGTTTTAAGTCTCAAAAGCAATATTATTCAAATGTACAATATTACAGATGGTGTCAGATGTGGGAGATTTCATAAATTAGTTGAAGTATATTCAATATGTGATCAAAGCAACCAAAGCTCATCCCATCACAATTCTCATCAATATGTTTACTGCTAATAAATACCAACTGCAATTTGAAAAGATTTTCCTCGAGTGGGACTCGAACCCACGACCTTCCGATATCCAGTCAGATGCTCTCGGATATCGAAAGGTCGTGGGTTCGAGTCCCACTCGAGGAAAATCTTTTCATATTGCAGTTGGTATTTATTAACATTCACCTAACTGAGGGAATCAGTAAAAACCATATTTCATGTTTACTGCTACGTAACAGGAGATATTTTTATGGAGAGGACAGCAGAAGAATCAGTCATAAAATAAACCACAAGACATATATTTTTAATACCGTAGTTATTTAGATTTGGCCGCTTTGATCACACATAAGTACATGTAAAACATAAATTTATAAAATTATAATAGAAAATTATTTAATTTAAAAAAACCCACATCTTACACCATTTGTAATATTTAAAATATATTCATAGAATTTTTGATAATTAAAACACAATTTCATTATTTTCTTTTTGGTGAGACTGACATCATCCGTATTGAAGATATAGGACATTCAAGTCAAGACTCAAGGGGGTTAACTTATCCCATTTTATTGGTGGAGACCTGGGACCTCTTTAAAAGTCTTGTCTTTGACATTTATTTTCTCAATATAATTCCAAACTATTATGTTCCGAGTGAAGCTAATAGTTTAAAATTAAATTTGTTTACCTTTTATGTTAAACAGCTTCAATTCATAGCTTTCACGAACTTCTTTTGTTTTATATCAGCAATGCTAAATTATTGAATAGTCCACCCATTACGTTGGCACGTTGACGGGTCAGATTTATAACTTTATTGAGGCAAACCGATGTATTTTTGTAATGTGAGTGATTTCTCTTCGTACTAAAGTCATCTCCGGAGCCTACACAATTTCCCAGGTACTCATTAACTATAAAATATCGTCAAAAAAGCAGAGAATCACAGCTATTCTGCGTACCATTAAGATGGCGACGGCAACAATGAGATGACATCACATGACACCTATGAATTACAATTTTATGCTATGGGATGAACAAAACGTCAATCCGTTGGCATAGCAACCATAGATTTCAAGAAGGCAGTGATAGCAAGAAACGTAGTGAAGCCCAAGGTCCACAAAATCTCCGCTCCTACTAGGGCGCAGCACCTACGGTGCTAATTAGGTCGTTGCACACACTTTCACTATGTTAAATACAAAAGTGTCCGCCATTGCGGAGCAAAACGACATTGAATTCGTCACGCATGCGCAAGACAGCTGAGCTAACATCTGAACTGTCAGATGCAGTGTCCGTCAGTAAGTCGACATAACCACAAAATAGTATAAATTGATGTTTACCTTTTGTTTGATATCAGTTTCAATTGTTATTCAACAAAATTGAATTTATACAAGTCCATGCGTGTATTGACTCGGGCAGTGCATTTTGCTCCGTAATGGCGTCACATGGAACGACCTAATTTGGCGGTTCACCTGTTCTCCGCTAGGACCAGATTTAGTGGACCTTTGTGGAGCCGTCTTTGCTGAGCTTTGCGTGAAAAAGCCCATTAGGAGAAGTGTCAATCGCGAAAGCCATGCACATTGCCTCATTGCTTACCATAGCCCGAGTACTTGCAGTTGAACTGAGCCATCAGACAGAGACTCTGGAACGTCTGGAACGTGTCCATCTTCCTGCTGAGCGCGCACACTGGATACGTCGGCGTCGAACATTGCGCTGGACAGTACTGGGGCGCGTTGTATAGCCCATTCAAGCCGAAAACCAACTGTCCAGCAGCCCCGCTCACAACCAGAGCTGAGGAGTGAGGCCAAATTCAGGATAAATAATCGCTTTGAATGAGTATATTCATTACATGAGATCAATTAATTAAGGGGAAGGAAGAGCCTCTGAATGAGGACCTCGGCTGGAAAGCAGTTATCGTCCCGTCTCGTTGAAGATAGACTAGATGTTAAAGCGACAAAGTTGTGGAGAATGAATTGCAGATTATGCAGCGTTGACCACTTATTTGAAATTTTTAATCACCTTAAAGTTATAAGTAGTTTTATGTTGCGTAATTATTGAGTAAATAAAACTAATAATTTTAAAAATTGGTTCAACGACGCTTAAACTAGATTTAATTTCAAGCAACTTTGCTCTTGAAACTTTTTTTCTAACTTGATCGGTAGAGGCACAATTTGCTTTCTCACACCATCAATGTTATGAGTTTTGCATAAAACCAGGGGCACTGAAACCGACTGAAGTTGCAAGTAAACATTCTGGGAGTTCCAGTAACGGTGTGGAAGGGGATGATGGGAGGGTTCTAAGAGACAGCATGGAAATATAAATAGTGCACTGATAGCGAGAGTTTGTATGTCAACAATAATCATCAGTTTCCCCGGCATTTACACAATCAACGACGACTGGAGACAGACGGACCTCAGAGTTGTCTTAATCATCTTACCTAATTTATAAAAATCTATCTATCATAAAGTGTATACCGTCTAAAATGTTGGAAATGGCCTAAAATTAAATTTTCATTGTAAGTTCATAAAATGTAAGTGAAAATTTTCAGAAACATAGAATGTTGATATTCAAAACTGCCATGTACAAATCTTCCCAACAGTTTAATTTATCATAAGAAAATTCGCTGTTGTATTAATAAACCCTTCACTTAATATTATTTTTTATGCTATTTTTTAAATTTAAATTTGAATATTTATGTTTTTTTGAAGATATAAATATATTTTTGCTAATTGAATAACTGTTGAAATCGGCAACAGTCTTCTCTAAGCATCCATAATAATTCACTGTAAATAGTAGCATCTCGGGCTATCTATTATTCTTGAGTCAATCTCGGCAAGGTTATGTCACGATGTGTATTTATTCTCATTGTGACAACAATGTCGAACAGGTTTCCCGTCTACAATTACTAGTGCAGAATAACAGATGAATTTCGACGATCGCTAAGAGCACATCAATGTGTGTCTCTACTGTATGCACTATTTTATTATTTATAACTGAAAACTGTATGTTATAAAGGTAAAGAAATATTTTTGGTTGCAATGTGTATCATAGCAACTGAATGATAATTATACATTGTACGTGTTATTTCACACGTTAATCCCGAACACAGGTGTAGGACACCGATAGCAATGATTTGTCAGACAAACGGCGAATAATTATTTAATTGTTGTATTGACCGTTATCATTACTCCAACCATTCCATTTAAAAAAAAATTCGATGTAGGTGTCAAAGGTTTCAAAATATAACATATAAAGTGTGTGACTTTTTGTTGATTTTTTCTACTAGTTTTGAGCAATGAAATAATATATGATATTATTTCAAAATTTCCTAATTCATTGATTTATAAATTTCACAACATACCACTTATATAGTCCGGAGAAAAGGCTGGAAATATTCATGTGTATTTTTATTACTTTATTTCATTATTTTTCGTATTTTCTACTCTCTACTTACAAGAAGTAGACAGTAGACAGTGTCTACATTCTACTACAAGAACCACATGCACAAAAACTAAAATGATTTTCTTGCTCTGATTGCGATAATATTATTCTCTTAGTAAAGAACCCAGAGAGAAATGAGACTACCTATACCTATTCGTAAACAAATTTTTCCAATGGCATTATACTCTCAGGTGGTGAAATAAGATCAGTGTCATATATCGCCGTTATAATGGTTAAAAATCAATAAAAGGATTTGCAATCTTTGAATCTATTAGATAAGTGTTGAACACTTTATTGCGTGTGATTATTCTTGATCCTCGATGATTTTGTTCGTGTTGTGAAAGTGATGCCAATGATGTCATTTGAGTTGGTAACCAGTCTGGACCCAGCGATCAAAACAACAATACTCGGGGTATCCTATCTCACTTCTGTTTACATTTTTTGCATGGGAACTAAAGTCGGAAGAAAACATTCATATCAAACATTGTTCCCAGCTAGACCAATCACAGTAATGACAACAAATTCGTCGCCAAATCTGATCCCGCCTTATTTACCTTTAAAAACCCCGCCTACAATAGCAATTAGGGCTGATTCTCTAGGAGCAGTCAGCCGGTCCTTCCCCTTAAGAATACCATGTTTAAACTTTAAAACATAGTTTTATAATATAATATGGGGAGAATAATACGATATGAGATAATAAAGAATTTTATAACCATGTTTTTCGTTAATATTTTTGTTAAGAATACAGCAGTGGTTTTGACTAGTTCAGTTGTCCCATGTTAAATTAACAAATATCAAGTTATCCAAACATTTAAATGCCATTATCTCAGAAATTAAGTCGATGACAAGAGTATTTTAAGTTTTCAATGCATTCAGTATTAATCAAAGAATATATCAACGATTTCTGTTGAAATTGTTGGAGCGGATTAAAAATAAATTAGAATAATGTGAGAAAATGAAGTCGTTCCCCCATAAGAGCCGTGTAAAAATCTCAAACATTGAAAACGTTTTACAAAAAAGGTAGGTCGGTAAGAAATACATTTTTTGATCTTATATTAGGAACAAAATAAAATGGTTTGGAAAGATTAATTTCATAGTATTCATGAGAAATTCCTCATGGTTGACACCATCTTGTTGGTGGCAACATTTAAAATAGCTTGAATTCTGTGCTTTCTTAGAGATATTTGATAGTTTTGGACCTGGACCATATGTAATAAAGAGATCACTCACTTTACAAAAATACACCGATTTACCTCCATTTATAAGTTATATGTGACCTGTCATGTCCCCCCCCCCCCCCGCCTTGGGGGAAAAATAATTTCTTTCAATGCTCATAAAAAGCAAGAAGTTCGTGCAAGCTATGAATTGGTTTCCGGATATTCTCAAATTCCCAATTTACTGTCAATTAAGAATTGTAACTGCAGTTCTAGAGCGTACAGGAACAGAGAATAATCTCCCAAGGAAGAGGAGCTGGTGGGATGGGAGAGATATGAGGATCCGAGTTGCACATTTAGCGTGCTTGCGATCAACAGGTTGCTAACTGGATCGTTATTGCTTTCTGAAACTTTGGACAGTGGTTATAAGGCCTTGGCTGTCTATCTGGATCTAGCGAAGGCCTTTGACACAGTTGACCATATGTTATTATTAAAGAAATTGGAGTGTATTGGAATTAGAGGAGTTGCTCTGGATCTATTTAAAAGTTATTTGCATCAAAGGTTTCAAATGGTTAAAAACGCCTCAACATACAGTATGAAGGCGGAAATCACCTATGGGGTCCCACAGGGCACAGTCCTTGGGCCAGTTCTTTTTATTATCTATATAAACGACCTATGCGATCTTGATGTTGAGGGTACTCTGATTAGCCATGCGGATGATAAGTCTCTAGTATGTAAGGGTGAAAATTGGGATGTTGTATATGAAAAAGCTAATAAGGCAATGCAAATTATTTATTGCTGGCTTAATAACAATTTGCTCACTTTAAATAAAACAAAGACAATATATTTGGCACACTCTATTGATTTAAGGACAGCGCCCGCATCTGATTTTATTCTTAAGCTCCACTCTGCAGACTGTAACTGGAGGACGTCTATGAGTTGCTGTTGCGAATGTTATGAGATTAAGGCTGCAGAAACCGTAAAATACTTAGGTGTTATTGTGGATGCAAACCTGAAATGGAAACCCCACATTGCAGCCACAATCAAGAAAGTCAGAAATATTCTATATGTATTCTATAGACTTAGGAATGTATTGAACAGGCAGATGCTAATCATAGTATATAAAGCATTAGCACAGACAATCCTCCAGTACGGAATAATTGTGTGGGGTGGAGCGGGGAAAACATTTATCGAGCAACTAATAACGATTCAAAAGTGCATTATTAAAATAATTATTAAAAAACACATTCAATTCTCTTCGAAAGAGGCATTTGCCTTTACTAATCTTTTGGATATTCGACAGCTATATATAAAGACTAGCCTGATTTATTTGTATACACAAAGGAGTACGTTTAAAAGAAGATATGTCGCCTATAATGATGGCCACAGTACTGCAAGTACTGCAAATATTAGAAGTCGAAGCATATTATTTGATTATAAAATTCCCTTAAGGAATACAAAAATGGGACAACAATTCATTGATTACATTGGGCCCTTAATATACAACACTATTCCGTTAGACATCAAAAAAGCAGAGTCTGTATTAATTTTTAAACATTATATCAATAACTGGCTAAGTACATTAGACCGTGACACCATTATTAAAATGATATATAGAAGTTAGTGACTCAGCTCACGTGTTTATTTGTTTATTTATTTTGTAACATATTTCGTACTTGATGACGATGCTACTCAAATATATTGTCTTTGTTAATTTGTATTTGCCAGCCCGCACACGAGATTTGTTTCTTATGCGGGCTTGCATATCATCCAGTGTGAGTGCTATTTGTGTATGTGTTGCCATGTAATTATTATAACTTTATTATTGTATTACTTGCACTTTTGTACACTGTATGCTATGCAATAAAATGGATTTAAAATTGAATATATTGAATTGAATTGAATTGAATTGAATTGAAGACGTAACTTAACGTAGGCATTCAATTATCTGTCATTAAATTTAAATCTGTACCTAAAAGGTAGGAGAGCAGAAGTAAAATTCAATGATTCTTGATGTGAGATCAAAAACCAGTAATTCTGCCTTCATTTCATCATATTTGTAATGTTGGCATGAGTCATCTTGTAAGAGAATATTCCAATATAACACTGTTGCTGAATGCGGCAATTGATAGAGTGTGCAAAGTAAAATAAAAAAATGGGACTTCCACTCTTCTACTCTTCCTCGTAAGAAATACAATCTGTCAAACACACACCAGTTATTTAATTTTTCAGTAATTTGCGTTATAACTAAAATAAGATTGAATGAAAGAGGGCATCCTACTGTAGTTTTTGAGCTCACTCCAAGATTAATTGAATCGACTCCCACATTTTCACTTCTAGGATACATAATTGTAAATAGATACTTACCAAGAGACAAGACGAAAAGGAACTTCATTGTCCTTTGCTTTCTCGAAGACTCTTAGAATTTACTTACATTGGACTCAACCCTTTGAAAATATAAGCTAGGTTATCATAAAAGTTATTAAAATATAGTGATAATGGAAAAAGTAGCTGCCAATTCCTGGAAGTATTATCAATTTAATGAAAATAATTGGATATTTATGGCCCGCGTGTGTTAACCTTATCAGTTGAGAACCGTGAAAAACAACGAAGGTCATTTGGTAACATTAAATAGATTGTACAATCTACAATAAAATAAGTACTTCGTAATTATGGTTTAAATCAGGTGACTGAAGCTTGTGACAGCTGTAACAATTACATTCTTATCTGTAAAATTGTGAACTCCCCCAACTACAAGTCAATCGTTGTAACTTTTGAACCATTTCAAATACGAAATTTGAGTGAATCCTGGAAAACTGCTAGAAAATATTATATTTATACGTGCTACATTATTGGTTCACTACATTTGCACACAAAAAGATACGCCAGATATAGCATTATATAATCGTTTTATTATTTCACTCGAAAACACTTTTAAAAAATCATGATACAAATCATGATACAGATACATTTAAAATCCTAAACTACAAATAAAATAGGAACATATTACATAATAATTTACTGGCGCTCTTTGATAAGTGAATTTGAACACAAATACATAAGTATAAGAAAACAGAGATGAAAATTCATCAAAGCAAGCAGTACAATAATTCTGGAATCCTCCGGTCTGCTTTGGACAAATGCGCCAAGAATCATGAAAAAATCGGTGTACACATTTTAGTTTGACATATATATTTCTTTGTATTTTATATTATATCCACATACGAGTAGCAATTAATATAACATTACAAGATTTCTATCAATCTTCGAAAATCGATTCCAGGAAAACTATTCACCCCCACAACAAATCTCTGCATTCAGGAGTAGTGAGCGTGGCCTTGAAGAGTTTTTTTAATCGATTTTTATCAATATCTTTTACCAATGTAATTGTTAACGAAATAGGGCTTTGTACGCGTATTCAGAACAGTTCAATGAAAATAATGTCATATTTTGGAATAAGTTATTGGTTTTAGAAGGGCGAAGGCCGGTGTAGCAATTGTGGTAAACAAGAAATTTAGGAAGTTTATCAAGAATTGGGAGGAGACTTCTGAGCGGATAATGAAAGTGGAGATGGAGATATGGGGTCACTGTTTGGTTGTTGTTGCTGCTTATGCACCAACGGACGATTCTAACAAGGCAGTTAAGGATGCGTTTGAAAATGACCTCATCACCCTCTTGAGTCAAGTTAGTAGTAGAAAGGAAATACTGCTAATGGGGGACTTGAATGGAAGAACTGGAAGGAAGGAAGATGATCTGGTGGTTGGAAGATTTGGGGAGAATGTTGTGAATGATAACGGAGAGCGACTAATAGAACTGTGTGGTGCATTGGATTTGAAGATAATGAATGGATTCTATCAGCATAAGCAAATTCATCAGTACACTTGGATGCAACCGACGAGAAACTTGAGATCGATTATAGACTATGTGATAATGAGACAAAAATCAGAGCTCAAGACTATGGACGTAAAAGTAGTTAGAGGGGCTGAATGTGGCACGGACCACATGTTTGTAAAAGCCAGAGTTTGGATTAAATACAGACATCATGCTACAACGGGGATGCAACAACCAGACCAGGGAAGAGTCGAGGGAAAGAGGTATAAGTTACACCTGTTGCGAGACGACTCTATCAGATTTCTCTATAAGTTACGTCTAGCACAGAAATTAAGCCAAGCAGGGGAGAATGAGACAGTAGAGCAGAGTTATAGCAGAATGAAACGAGCGATTCATGAAGCGGCGAGTGAAGCACTCGGGGAAGAGGAGTCTAAGGAAAGGACGGTGTACTGGTGGAACACAGAAGTAGAAAACATCATAAAAGAGAAAAGGCAGCTATATCAGAAGTGGTTGGTGAGTCAGGATAGAGAGGATAGGAAGCAGTATGCAAGAGCGAGCAGAGAAGTAAAAAAAACAGTCGTTAAAGCAAGAAATGAAGCCTGGAATAAAAGGTGCGATGAAATTGATAGACATATAGGAGGTACTAGGGCTAGAGAAGCATGGAAGACTATTAAGGATTTGAGGCAGGATACGCAATATAAATCCAAGGTACAGATGATTGGGATAGAAGAGTGGAGGGGGTACTACGAGAAAATGTTAAACGAAGATCGGAATGAGTACATGCAAGGGTGGAATATCATACCAAGGCAGAGGCAGAATGTAGCAATTGGTGTAATAACCAAGAGAGAAATTTACCAAGCCCTGAGACGCACAAAGAATGGGAGAGCACCAGGCCCTGGAAATGTTTCAATAGAATTGGTGAAGAATAGTCCAGAAGGAGTCATAGAAATCCTACAAGACATCTTTAATAGATGCTTGATTGACGCTGAGCATGTACCTGAAGAGTGGAAGGTTGGATACATGAGCTCTATCTACAAGAAAGGATCCCGAACGGACTGTCATAATTATAGAGGAATCAACGTAACTGCATCTATTGGAAGATTTTATGGGCGTATTATAAAGACTAGATTGGAGCAAGAAGTTACCATTGGAGAAGAACAGTGCGGTTTCACAGCGGGGCGCTCATGTGTGGATAATATTTTCACCTTGAGGCAGCTAGTGCAAAAAAGGGTAGCGAAAGGCAGGGAGACTCATTTAGTGTTTGTAGATGTAGAAAAAGCGTATGACACAGTGCCGTTAAAAAGGATGTTTGAGGTGTTATACGACAGCACTATTCCTCATGCATATGTGGACACCATAAGAGACCTGTATGAAGGACAGAGGAGTGTAGTGAAAGTAGGAAATCGCATGTCCAGTAGCTTCGAGATTACGAAGGGTTTGCGTCAAGGGTGCTGCCTCTCACCTTCTCTATTCAAAATCTATATAGATAAGGTTTTGCAAGAATGGCAAGCCAAGTGTAGATGGATGGGTGTGCCTGTGAATGGAGATTACCTGCATTCCCTTCTCTTTGCTGATGACCAAGTAGTGGTTGCTTTGGACGAGGACGACTGCAATTATATGATGCGGAAATTATCAGAAACATACGAAAAATGGGGTTTAAAAATCAATTTTGACAAGACCAAATACTTGGTGGTAGGGGGAGAAGGTAATGACATGGACGTGGATGGGAAGGAAGTGAAAGAGTGCCGAGAGTATAAGTACTTAGGATCTATTTTTTCATCGGAGGGAAGTAGTCGGAGAGATATTAGCAGCCGGATAATCCAGGGAAGACAAGCGGTTCAGAAGCTGAACTCGATGTGGTGGTCTGAACAACTGCAGAAGCCTACAAAGAATAGAATTTATAGCAGCATTGTACAAAGTATTCTTACATACGGATCTGAGACCTGGGAAGTAACGAAGAGGGATAAAGAGAGGTTGATGGCGGTTGAAATGGATGCGCTCAGAAGAAGTTGTAGGGTGTCAAGAATTGAGCATATTAGGAATGAACAGATACGGAGATGGATGAAGAAGGAAGAAACAGTGGTAGAGGAGATAGAGCGAAGGAGATTGTGCTGGTATGGACACTTAAGAAGAATGGATCCCCATAGGTGGCCCCTGAAGATATGGCATTGGACCCCTCCAGAGAGGAGGAAAAGGGGCCGACCGCCGAGAGAATGGCAAGAAGATGTAAAGGAGGCAATGGGGAGAAGAAACTTGCTGGAAGATGGTTGGATGGACAAGGAGAGGTGGCGATTGGGGTGTGAGAAACGGCCTGTGCTGTAAAATACTCACAATATATATATATTAGTTTTCCTTTGTCCTACAGATGTTTAGTGCCCGAAAATTATGTAAAATTATGGCACTAAACATCATGTTGGACAAAATAAAACTAATAACTTATTCCAAACTATGAAATTATTTTCATTGAACTGTTCTGAATACGCGTACAAAGCCCTATTTTGTTAACAATTACATTGGTAAAAGATATTGATAAAAATCGATTAAAAAACTCTTCAAGGTCAAACTAACTACCCAGCCGTCTTAAAATGCGACTTCCCAATTGAATGTTCTACTAACATATGACACTGTAAGTCGTACTTCTGTGTGTAGCGCTTGTGACAAAGATTGCAGTGGAACTGCGGCTGTTTACCGCACTCATATCTCGCGTGCCGAACTAACGTGGGTTTGTGTTTGTAGATTTTCCCGCAAGTATTGCACACGTGTTGCTCCAGCAAGGGCGGTCGTGCACCGCGGCTGAGGAACCATTCAGGAACTGAAACATAATATACAAATTAATATACACACAACAAAATTTATGATTGAAAATAAAATATTTTCGGGTGCAATATGTTTGACATTATTATTGTGTTCATAGTTGAAAGAAAAGCGTAGTTGTCCTTGATTTTTGTTGATGTTTACAAATTTACTCTAAAAACTAAGAAGTCTACGTTATTGTCAAGATGTTCCAATGATTCCTGAATTCAAAACCTGCTTAATAAAAACAACTAAAATTCCATCATTATCTGATAACTGCAGTTCATTTTACATACCAGTTATGTACCAAAGACTAAGAGGTATTCAAAATAACCCCTAAATACTAAGTATTTTATATACTTAAGAAGTTAAATATTATTTAACTTATAAATAATAATAAGATAATTACCCAAAGATGAATCTTATCCAATAAGTTTTTAAAACATTATTCTGTCACTTTTGAGTAATCTTAGCATTTAAACTAAAAATTTGGTATAAGCCCTGGGCTCCTAAATATTCTCTGCACCCTTGATCAAAATACATTTACCAGTTATTATGTAATGGCATTGTTATTTGTTATCAAATTTCTATGATATTTTGAATAATAATCAAAGAAGTATGGATGTAAAATAAAAATGGTTGAATTTGCGATGAATAAAATTTATTTTGCAACCTTCTTTACAAATAACAGTTACATGATGGTGTTACCCTAATACCAACAGGATATTATAAAACCGTCCAATAACTAAAAACGCTCTGTGTAACGCGTTGATCATCGAGCGTCATGCGATTTGATATGCGTTTGCAAGTTCCGCTCTACAGGCCTTGGAACTGTAGCGTCCAGAGAGCAGTGATTAAATAATTTAAAATTCCTGGCATATATTTGCACTTATTTAAAGATCATAGCAAAAAAACCTTAAAATGACACTAATTTTTGAAGATAAAGACAGATTAGTCTAAAAATTTGCAAAAATACCCAAATTTTGGACCCAATGAAAATGCAAAGTTTTAAGTAGATGATCAAACGGTTCCAGTTTATCAAAAATAACAGGTTCATGTTCACAAATGATCCCAGAGACCGCTCATATGACAGTAGTGCATGTGTACAAAATTTCAGATCGATCGGTTGAACGGATTGACGTGCGCATGTAAAAACAAACACAAAAAACACACACAGAGAAAGCGCCATAAGGATCGCTACGCTCGCTTAAATTTATTATTTACATGATGACAAAAGTTTTCATTCGTTACCAAGTGCATTGAATCATGTGTTATATGACGAGTCTATCTAGTACTTACCTACTGTACAAATGAAATATTAAAAAAATATATGATTCGTCTTACAAAACTTCATTACAATCCAATTTCATGTGTCTCAAAAGGCTCGAATTAGTACAAAAACTCGTCTTACATTTCGGACAAAATGTATCTTTCATACCCTCGTGTTGTTTAACATGTCTAGTTAGTGTCGTGATGTGCTTGAATACCTTCCGACACTTCTGGCATTGCAATACTCTACCACACTCATATGTAACATGAGCATTAAGATGCATCACATACTTGAACTCCTTCTTACATTGCCCACATTTCAGAACTTTACCGCACTCATGTTTAATATGACGATATAGGCTCGTCATTAGCTTGAACTCCATTTTACATGTCGCACACCGTATTAGTTTACCGCACTCATGTTTAACATGAGAGGTAAGATCAGTATTCCTTTTAAAATTCTTTTTACAATTTGTGCATTGGAATAGTTTAGTTGAGTCAATCTCAACCGCAGGCTCTCGATAGCAAACGTTTGTAATATGTTTTAGAAGTTCGCTGCGATCTCTGAATTCAGTTGAGCACTCAGCACATTGGAAGACAACATGTGCAATATCTTCAACAGCAGCAGAAGTTGTGGCGACGGGAGGAAACTCGTCTTGCTTCGACACTGAAACATATTAATCAAGACAATTAGTGTTGACCTGACGAAGATTAATCAGTTAGGACATTTATCTACTAGCAGGCAGAAAGTGTAATGTAATGGATGATACAGTAACATAGATTACCAACTGAAAACAGGATGATGTTGGATGTATTCTAAAACGAAATAAAGGGCCAACATGTTTAACACAACAGATCATTTCTGTACACAGATTTTATTGAAACAAAATATAATTGAAAAGCATTGTAACAATACTCATCTCTTCTCCTTCATACATGTTCAATAATAAGAATAATTGCTTCATATTTGACAAACTTTCAGCTAATATTTAATAAAATAAAATACAGTAAAATAAATTCAAATACAGATTTTATTGAAACAAAATATAATTGAAAAGCATTGTAACAATACTCATCTCTTCTCCTTCATACATGTTCAATAATAAGAATAATTGCTTTATATTTGACAAACTTTCAGCTAATATTTAATTTAAGATTAAAGATAATTAAAGACCAACCAACACTTCATCTTACTAAAATTGAAACACATTTCCCTTACAACAAAATTCAAATTCCTTTCCATTCTACAACAATGAACGAACTGATTTCAACAATGAAAAAACATAAAGCAACAATAACAGTGTTGCCAGATGGACACCACTGAAAATCCCATCAGTCTATCGTAAACTTCCCACAAAACAATAAAATTTCCCACATTACATTTTAACTCACAAAATCACTTGTCAGCGAATCAAAACTCACTTGTCGAAAATCAGATTCGGTTCGATGATGCACCAACTAACAAGCCTCCGGGGCTTTTGCCTCTCCTTCGCTAAATAAATACTCTTCAAATTAAAAAAAAAGCTACGCCGCAGGCGCGCCGCTATATTAGCGCAAATTTTAAAGCTATTTAGATTTGAAATTATTTTCATATGTATATATTTTTAAATCTTTACTTTTTCGTTGTTTCGTAATTTTTATTTGTAAAAAAAAAGTTAGTATACACTAAATCATTCAATAGTTAAAATGTCTTAAATCCCCACGTTTTGGACCAAAAATTATAAAAATTCCCTTTTTCCCATTTGGGTTTGTAATTCCCACCTATATGGGAAATTTTCCATCGATCTGGCAACACTGAACAATGATTCCACTGCCTCCATGAAGTCTATGGCTTTTCCTTCCTATGGACTGGCTATTCGAGAAAACAAGGAACACGACTGCACTCTGGTGGCTATTGTGGTACTATATAAATGGCGGCTATCAAGGGCGCATTTGCATAAATATAAATATTTGCTACAGTTGTTTGTTTTGCCTAAAAGAGTACATTTATATAAATTACAATTTCAATTGTTTCTCCTTTTTCACTGCACTATGGAAACACGAAATGTAAAGCAAATAAATTAATCTGTAGACTGATAGTTGCCATCTTGCCAGAATTGGCTCCATCACATATCGCTTATTACGGAAATTATATTATATTATGTAGAAATCATGTCACAGTGGATCCATACTGTCTCAGCATCTGATGCATCAGATTTTTCTTACAAAACGGCATTGCAATATTTCGTGTGCCGCAAAAGACTTCTGTGCAAAGTGAAGACCTGCTTACATTTCGGACAAATGAGATCTTTACCACACTCATGCTTAACATGACGAGTTAGGTCCCTTAAGTATTTGAACTCCTTCATACATTTCTCACATCGCAGAACTTTACCACACTCATGTTTAACGTGAGTAGTAAGGTGAGCCATGTTTTTGAATTCCATCTTACATTGCCCACATCGCAGAACTTTACCACACTCATGTTTAACATGACTTCTTAGGTCCCTTAAGTATTTGAACTCCTTCCTACATTGCTCACATCGCAGAACTTTACCACACTCATGTTTAACATGACTTCTTAGGTCCTTTATGTATTTGAACTCCTTCTTACATTGCTCACATCGCAGAATTTTACCACACTCATGTTTAACATGACTTCTTAGGTCAGTCATGTATTTGAACTCCTTCTTACATTTCCCACATCGCAGAACTTTACCACACTCATGTTTAACATGACAAATGAGGGTACTCATGAAATTGAACTCCCTCTTACATTTTCCACATCGCAGATCTTTACCGCACTCATGTTTAACATGATAGTTCAATTCCTTCTTCTTCTTTTGTAACTTCTTGCAAGTAGAACATTGTAATGGGTTGATCGAGTCAGTCACAACCGCAGGCTCTCGATAGCAAACGTTTGTAACATGTTCTCGAAGTTCGCTGCGATCTCTGAATTCAGTTGAGCACTCAGCACATTGGAAGACAACATGTGCAATATCTTCAACAGCAGCAGAAGTTGTGGCGACGGGAGGAAACTCGTCTTGCTTCGACACTGAAACATATTAATCATAACAATTAGAGGTGACCTGACAAAGATCAATTCAGTTAAGACATTTATCTACTAGCAGGTAGAAAGCGTAAAGGATGAAATAGTAACATAGAGAGATAGAGAGGGAGAGGGAGAGGGAGAGGGAGAGGGAGAGAGAAAAGCATTGTAAGCATTCAATTAGCATTGTAATTGAAAAGCATTGTAACAATACTCATCTCTTCTCCTTCATACATGTTCAATAATAAGAATAATTGCTTTATATTTGACACACTTTTGGTTAATGAATAATTAATTAATGATTACACTTCTTATTTACTAAAATTGAAACACATTTCTCTTACATCAAAATTCAAATTCCTTTCCTTACTTCAACAATGAACGAACTGATTTCGGCAATGAAAAAAAAACTTAAAGCAACAAGAATTCCACTGCCTCCTTGAAGTCTATGGCTGTTCCTTCCTGTGGACCGGTTTTTCGATAAAACAAGTAGCAGACTGCACTCTGGTGGCTATTGTGGCACTTTATTAATGGCGGCTTTCAAGGGAGCATTTGCATAAATATAAATATAAATATTTCCTGTAGTTGTTTGTTTTGTCTGAAAGAGTAAATTTACATAAATTACAATTTCAATTGTTTCTCTTTCTTCACTGCACTATAGAAACACGATGTTTAAGCAAATTATTTAATCTGAAGACTGATAGTTGCCATCTTGCTAGAAGTGGCTCCATCACGTATTGCTTATTACGGTAATTCTATTAATGAAGAAATCATGTGGATCTATTGGCGTTTAAAACCTGGTGAGGTGGCAGCACCTGTCCTGAGTAGTATAGATCAAGGTGTATAGAAGTAGTGTGTAGTGCTTTCGGGTAAGAGCAGCCTTCATTGACGATTTATGAACTTACTTCAGATATATCAAAACAATATAATACAAGTTTTACAAGAGTAAAAGAAGTTCTCTTCTTTGAAATGTTCCCTACTCACTAACATCATAGAATAATAAAGCTAACATGCATTTTGAAAACCCTCTTGCCAATCTTCAAAGCAGATTGCAGATGATTGTTTCTCCCGCACATCGTCTTTCGGGAATAAATGAAAGGAGAGTCCATCTGCAGCTGTTGATTCTTTGTTTGAACATTGAGACACACTACAGTATCGATTTGCTGCTTTTGGTTTGCTTTTAATAGGTAAATTCACCGGTTGAAAATCCATTGACAGATGAAAACAAATGAAAAACAAATGAATTTGACCTACATAGGCTAGTTGGCGAAGCAGCCTCCAGATGTCGACTCCTTTGATTTTAAACGCGAATACTCTCTCAGGTTCTGTAGCATAAGCTTTTTCTTACAAAACGGCCTTTTCCTGTGATTCACAAGACTTCTTAGCAGAGTGAAGGCCTGCTTACATTTCGGACAAATGAGTTCTTTACCACATGCATACATAACATGAAGAGTTAGGTCCCTTAAGTATTTGAACTCCTTCTTACATTTCTCACATCGCAGATCTTTACCGCACTCATGTTTAACATGAGTAGTAAGGTGAGCCATGTTTTTGAACTCCATCTTACATTGCCCACATGGAATAACGTTACTACACTCATGTTTAACATGATAGTTCAGATTCCCCTTCCTGTTATAGCATCTGCTGCAGTTAGAACATTGCAATGGGTTGATCGAGTCAGTCACAACCGCAAGCTCTCGACAGCAAACGTTTGTAACATGTTCTCGAAGTTCGCTGCGATCTCTGAATTCAGTTGAGCACTCAGCACATTGGAAGACAACATGTGCAATATCTTCAACAGCAGCAGAAGTTGTGGCGACGTGAGGAAACTCGTCTTGCTTCGACACTGAAACATAACAATCAAGACAATTAGTGTTGACCTGACAAAGATCAATTCAGTTAAGACATTTATCTACAAGCAGCATCTAGAAAGTATAATGGATGATAGAGTTAGAGTAACTTAGAGAGAGAGAGAGAGATTAGATTAGATTAGTTTGGTTTAATGGCGCGTCAACGACGAGGTTATATTGCGCACATTAATTGTTATATTTAACCTTGTTGATCATAATTGGAGGGCAAGGGGAGGGGGTCGACCTAACGGGCCCGATCCGGGGGAGTCCAGCACTGGTGGGAAGGCCAGGCCGGAATGGGGACGGACCGGGGGGTGTGAGGATTCGGGCCGGCTGAACCCGATTTCAGGGGGATCACCATCTCGAGGGGGGAGGCCGGCCTGAGGGGACCGCAAATTCAAGGGAGGGCATGGTTAGGCCGACCCTGGCTGCTCTTGGTCTGGGCCTCACCACTGATCTGTCCGGCATGGGTAACCCTTACACATGAGCATATGCTCGCCGGCGTAGCTGCAATGGATCATTGGCCAACACAAACCCCACCACCGCGATAAGGTGACAGCCGTCGGGGGGGAGAGAGAGAGAGATTACCAACTGAAAGAAGGATAATATTGGATGTATTCCAAAAACTGTCCAAAACACGATTTTCACGGCCCTCTAGCTCGCAAAGGGCAGATACCATTGTTTCCAAATTTGGTATATTATGTTTAAAGAGACTAGACCTACACTTCCCCCGCCCCACCACACGTAAAGAGCGTCAACTTCCAGATTTTCGCGGTCTGAAAATGGCCAATACGAATCGTTCTAAAATCTCAGTTACAAATGGTAGCGCTCCTGAAATGCTGTGGTGGTGGGAACTGAGAGAACTATTCGTTACGTATATAATCTAAATATGTAAATATGTATATGAATACTTACGTATATATTAATAAATATATATATAAATGCATAAACAAATGTATTTTTAATTACATTTTACGTATTTAATGCGTTTACTATTCATAGTTTGCACGAGCTTCTTTTGTTTTACATCAACAATGTAGAAAAAGTATATTTTCGGCCAACAGCTGTCAAGTCGATTTAAATTAATTATTATCGGTTAGTCGAAGATCTAGTTTGTAAATGAGTGGTTTCATAGCTATAAGAATTTCTTTTGCAACCTGCAATTGCACAGGTAACCATAAATAATTAAATATTAAATACTATCAAAAATATACTGAGAAACAGATTGACAGCGGTTCTGATATGTTACCTCCAAGATGGCCGCACAACATATCGACTGAGCCATTGACTGTTTATTTACTTCCATTGTCACGTGGAAGATGACGCTCGCGGTAGTAACTCAGATGACTTTTTGTGCTTCAAGGATTAGCATTGGCAGCATTGGAAGTTGACGCTCTTTCCCTGTGGTGGGGCGGGGGAAGTGAAGGTCTAGTCTCTTTAATTATGTTGTATAGGTAGGGCCACACAAATCCAGTAGGCCGAAAATGCCACTTTGATGCTTTAGTAAAAGTGGGTTGCTCCAGCCTTTTATATGAGAGTGAGCGCGCGCCGTACGACTTGGCTGGCGTGGAACAACCGCTCCACTGGATAACTAAAGGGACAACATGTTCAACACAACATATCATTTCGTACAAAGATTGTATTGAAACAAATTACAATTGAATAGCATTGTAACAATACTTATAAATCTCTCCTCCTTCTTAATGTTCATTAGGTAATAAGAATATTAATCGCTTTATATTTGAAAAACTTTCAGTTAATTTTTAAGTAATAGTTACACTTCATCTTTACTAAAATTGAAACACATTTCTCTTACAACAAAATTCAACTTCCATTCCTCTCTACAACAATGAAATAACTATTTCAACAATGAAAAACCCTAAAGCAACAATAATTCCACTGCCTCCTTGAAGTCTATGAGCAATCATGTCACAGATCCCCGTACTAAAATACCTAATATTGCCAAGAAACTGCCTGAAAATCATTAGAACATCAGCTGTGCACATTATCTGCACATTATGATGGTCATAAGTTGCACAGTTTGTTCATATTCTTTACACATTATGCGCACATTATGTGCACATTGCACATCATTATTTGCAACTAAGTACCTACAGAAGTTGCCCATCAATACTGTGCAAATGGTGATGGGCACAGTCCTTGCAAATTACCACAGTTTTGATGTGCAACTAATGTGCATATTATGTGCACAATTTTCATCTGCAACTAAAAGTACACGCCCAAAACAAAATGCAAAAAATTATTTAATTATATCAACATAATTAACATCTGTATGTAAATTTGGACAACACAACTGCTTCCAGGCTGCCATTTGCTCTCACTGCGGAGCGCTAGCTACAATTGTTCCTTTTTTGCTTCCACGCATGCTTCTGTACAAAATTACAGATAGATGACAGTATCTTGTATTGGAAATATAATGACAAACTGTTGTGTTCGTAGTGAAGGTAATTGTTTTAAAATGTAATATTAATACTTGAAATGTAGAAATAGTTTTAATTTCTTACTATTTATATTAGAAGATCACTTTGAACTAGGTACCTTTGTTTTCAATTCAGACAAATCTAGCAACTGTCAACAACATTTGATCTGTTGCCATAGCAATGGGGAATAATTTCACCTAGAGCGCTCTATTAAAATCTTGGAGTTTGGAAGCCCATTACAATTCAGTCCTGTAAAGTTAATTATTTTGCTCCGACGAAGACTCGAACATACGATCACAGGGTCCATACGATGGTAGAATAACGCACTCGGTCACGGCGACGGATGGAGTTTAGGACGGTGAAACAGATACGAAGTCAGCGCTGGGTTGCCTGGGGACTGGTAATATTTTCAACAAAGTAGTAAGCATTTTCTCCGTAGATTGTCCACTTTTATTAATAAAGCCAAATGAAATGTTGTGCATTTTGTTGTACATACTTCTTTTAAAGATAATATGATGAGTTCAAATTTTGGTGATACGCTGATTTTGAGCTTATTTTTATATATTTTTTTATTTTATTTTGCTGTCCATAATAATGCACCATAATAATTTAATTTAATACAATTGATTTTCATTCTAAATAATTAAAAGTACAGAAAACATGAAAGAAATATCTATTGAGCGAGCGTAGCGCGCGACTTTCTCTGGGTGAATTTGTTTATTTTTTATTATTATTTTGCCTGCACTTCCCAGGTCAAACCGCACAACCAAACGATCTGAAATTTTGCACACGTACTTACGTAATCTATGCGGTCCCTGTGTTCGTTTTTTAACAGAAAAATCTTTCGATTTTCTGGTCCTATCAATTTGAAATTTTGCAAAATCATTGCAACCAACATTGTCCCCAATTTTTCTTTTTTTTTCAATTTCAATTATCTTTATTTGCATCTTTAAGTACAAAAAGGCGACATTCAGCAATGTGGGAATCGACTTATGTGACTCCGAGGAGTGGAAGATCTTACATACCCGCACGGTCCCTGCACATACCTACACGCAACAACGAACAACAACATGACATAACATCCATCCAGACTGAACCCGAGCCACGCACCAACACCAAGGCCCCTAAATCAGGAAACAAAATACTGCTCATCGGAGACAGCCATGTCAGAGATTGTGCGTGGAGAATAGAAGAAAGGATGTGGAATACAACAGTGGAATGCATAATGAAGCCTGGTGCCCCAGCTTATGAAGTAACATCTATCCTGGACCAAGCAATGTCATCAACATCAACATCCGGACTACGGCCAGACATGGTGATCGTAGCTTGTGGAACCAATGACGTAACTAACCACTTCACAGAAAAGGATGCAAAATCACTCATCACCACCCTAAGAAGAGCAATAATAAAGATCAACACTCACCAAGTCCAAACCATGCTTTTAGAATTACCATACCGCCATGACAAGCCATGGCTAAACAGAATAATCAGTAAAGTAAACAAAAAAATTAATAACATCAAAAAAGAATTCCCTCTCATCACAGTAACAGAAACAAAAAATCTACACCGCACAGGCTACACAAAACACGGTCTCCACCTCAACCCAAGTGGTAAGAACCAGCTATGTCAAAACATCGCAACAGAAGCCACAGCAGCCCTCTCCCGACTGCAGGAAACAATCCATCCAACATCGAGTCCGGAAATGACCAACTGTTCACTAGGCATCGACGACCTACTATCCTGGGACTTGGGACATCAAACACCGAGTCCGATGGACATGCCCGAGACTGTGAACAACTGTTCACTAGACATGCCCGGGACCGAGACGACGCAGACGCTGCTGTCAGGGGCCTGGAGAAAGCAAAAGCCGCTGTCCGGGACCGAGACGACGCTGACGTTGCTGGCAGGAGCCGGGAAGAAGCAGACGCCGCTGTCCGAGACCGAGAGGAAGCAGACGCTGCTGTCCGGGACCGAGACGACGCAGACGCTGCTGTCAGGGGCCTGGAGGAAGCAAACACCGCTGTCCGGGACCGAGACGACGCAGACGCTGCTGGCAGGAGCCGGGAGGAAGCAGACGCCGCTGTCCGGGACCGAGACGACGCAGACGCTGCTGGCAGGAGCCGGGAGGAAGCAGACGCCGCTGTCCGAGACCGGGAGGAATCAGACGCTGCTGTCCGGGACCGAGACGACGCAGACGCTGCTGGCAGGGACCGGGAGGAAGCAGACGCCGCAGTCCGAGACCGGGAGGAAGCAAACACCGCTGTCCGGGACCGAGACGACGCAGACGCTGCTGGCAGGGACCGGGAGGAAGCAGACGCCGCAGTCCGAGACCAGGAGGAAGCAGACGCGGCTGTCCGGGTCCGAGACGACGCAGACGGTGCTGTCAGGGACCGGGAGGAAGCAGACGCCGCTGTCCGAGGACGGGAGGAAGCAGACACCGCGGTCCGGGTCCGAGAAAGCCCAGGGAGCAATTAAGAAGACAATGAAGACCACTGAGAAGAGAACTAGTATGCGTACACAAAAACCCAAAATCCTAAAATCTTATTGACTAGACTCTCTCAAACCGCTAAACATAATTCACCAAAACATACAAGGCCTCCGTAACTCAATACCTAACCTAGAAATATTCTTAGAAGAGCAACATAAAATTAATAAGACAGTAGATATACTCTGCCTTTCTGAGCATTGGCTAAAAAAAAACGAAATAACTCAACTTCACATTGAAAACCTGAACCTAATCGACTCATATAGCAGAACCAAAAAAATACATGGAGGGGTAGCAATTTATGTAAGTAATAACTGGGCTAAAAATGTGAAACAAAGGAAAGATATAAGTAAATTTAGCACAGAACAAGAACTAGAAATATCAGCAATTGAACTCTCCTCACAGGAAACCAAAACGAGAGGAGTCATAGTAATGTCTATATACAGAACACCAGCAGGGAAAATTGACAATTTTGTAAAATCATTAGATTCAATAATCCAATCCCTTTCCAAGGAAGGTAAAAGCATTATTATACTAGGAGACTTTAATATTGATTTTTCTAAAACCTCAAAAGCCCAAACAGCCTTAACAAACATTATGGCAACACATAATATAGCTTTCACTATAAATGAACCTACCAGAATTGACCCCTTCCACCTAACAGCTTCAACCATCGATAATATAGCAACGAACTTTCACAAAAGCATCTTTGAAACAGCGGTAATTAAAAGCAATCTCTCGGACCACTATGCTCAATCAATTACTCTGAAATTACAGCGCAATCAACACCCCAAACAAAATCGCACTATCCTTAAGCGACAATTTAATGAAGGAAACTTAAACCAATTTATTATGAAACTAGATCAGGAAAATTGGAATGAAGTATACAACACAGCGAATGCAGAGGAACAATTCAATAATTTTGAAACTAGATTTATAGATTATTTTCAAACCAGCTTCCCTGAAAAGAAAGTATCAGTTCAAAATAGATTCAAAAAACAATCCTGGTTTTCAATGGGTATAAAGAATTCCTGTAACAACCTACAATGCCTATATCTACTAACTCTGCAGTATCCAAAATCATTCATTACAAACTACTACAAAAATTATAAAAAGGTATACAAGAGAGTAATAGAAGCGGCAAAAAAACAGGATATAAACAAAAAAATTAGAGATAGCAAGGACAAATCAAAGAAAGTATGGGAAATAATAAAAAAACACACTAACAACAAAATGAATTTACAAACAAAGAAAAATATAACAACTGTAGTCAACAACGTAAAAATATCAGACCAACAACTTATCTCAAACATATTCAACCACGAGCTAACCACGATGGCAGAAAAAATCACTCGCTCATTGACAGCAAATAGTACGAGCACATTTCACGAATACCTAAACAAGACTCCAGAATCACCTATAAATTCCTTCTACCTATTCCCAACTCATGAACTGGAAATAGAGCAAATAGTAAATAAATTTCAAACAAAAAATTCTAGCGGAATAGACGACATTCCAATATCGCTGATCAAAAAATGTATTCAAAAAATCAAAACTCCACTTGCATTCATTTTCAATGAGTGCATAAATCAAGGAGTGTTCCCAAAGAAACTAAAAATCGCGAAAATAATTCCAATCCACAAGAAAGGAGACAGAGGGGAAATCTCTAACTATAGACCCATTTCTCTGCTCCCTGCCTTGTCCAAGATATTCGAAAAAATAATACATAAAAGACTGTCCTTATACCTTGAATCTGAATCATTACTTTCACCTAATCAAAATGGCTTCAGAAAAAGCAAGTCGACATCTCACACAATCGATAACGTAATAACTAAAATCACGAGAGAGTTAGAAAATAAAATGCAAGTATTAGGAATATTCTGTGATCTGTCGAAAGCCTTCGACTGCATAAATCACGGAATACTCTTTGATAAACTGCATCACTATGGAATTAGAGGAAAGTCCCATGAACTAATAAAATCATATCTAGAGAATCGAAGCCAAATTGTCCAAATTCAATCAACTAATACAAAGGGGGATGAGATAAAATATCTATCCGAACCGAAGCCAGTAACATGTGGTGTCCCCCAGGGATCCATATTAGGCCCACTATTGTTCACTATATTCATCAATGATCTACCATACAATATAGAAAATTCAGAGCTATTTGCTGATGACACGAGCCAAGTTATAAGCGAAAAAACCCTTGAGACTCTCCAACTTAAAGCCGAAACTGAACTCGCAAAAATACAAGGATGGTTCAATGCTAATAAACTGATCTTAAATTCCAATAAAACTAACTTTATCCACTTTAATAGCATCAAGAACTTTAACCTTAAAACATATCCGGGAAGCTCAACAGAAACAGAAATAAAAATCATACGTAATCTAGCAGAAAACACAGAAATACAAAAAGTACAAATTATTAAATTCCTATGTATAACAATGGATGCATCTCTCAATTGGAACTGGCACTGCGATATACTAGCCAAAAAGCTAAGCTCTGCCTGCTTCTCCTTGAAAACAATAAAAAAATTAACGAACATAAAAACAGCAAAGCTCGCCTATTATGCCAACTTTGAATCTCACATAAGGTATGGTATTGAGTTCTGGGGAGGATCTTCAGCTCTGAACCTCAATAAAATCTTTAAACTACAAAAAAGAGCGATTAGAATATTATTGGGCCTAGTTAAAAATCGAATGGACGACGGGTCCTTCACTAAACCTCACTGTAAACCTCACTTTATCAAACACAAAATAATGACATTATACAGCCTATTTATTTTTCGATCTTCATTCAATCAACACTTACTTAAATGATAATAAACAATCCCAAAATTGTAACATCCACACACATGATACCAGACAATCACAACAGGTCCATGTTCAATACAAAAGAACAAAACAAATACAACAAAACTCAGCATACATACATTCGAAAATATACAACAAAATTCCAAATAGAATTAAAAAAGCCAAAGACATCAATCAGTTCAAAAATTCTCTTAAAACACTCCTCTCAAAAGCAGCATATTACTCACTCGAAGAGTTTCTTGATGATAAGAACATTAATTAGTTAGTTACTTAGGTAATTAGTTTTGACTAAAATATTAGTAGGTATTCGAAATATACTTATAGTTCATAATTATAATAATTATAATAACTATAAGTTTAATATTAATCTTCACTTGGAATTCCTGAATAATGTCAAATGCCAACTGTAATATTACTTATAAATACCTACATATTTTAAATTTTAATACTCTACTTTAAAAATACTTTCCTAAATACCCTAACATATGGGGGCCTCATTATTGAGTCTCTCAAGGGTCAATACATTGTAATATGTACTATTGTAATGTGAAAAGGAAATAAAACTATGAAACTATGAAATTAGAAGCTCAGCGGCTCCCTGCTGATCTGCCATGTAACCTTTACAATGAATAGAATAAAATATTATATTACTAATGTATATGATAGAATAAATGAATAGAGTAATGAATAGATGATAATAACAAATATCAATAATAATAATAATAATAATAATAATAATAATAATAATAATAATAATAATAATAATAATAATAATAATAATAATAATAATAATAATAATAATAATAATAATAATAATAATAATAATAATAATAATAATAATAATAATACAATTCATGAATAGAATGAAGAACAAGAACATGAGCATATTAAGAATGTTACATCACACACAATACAATGTCAGGAAACCAAAGTCGTGCATTTTCGTCAGTCATCTTGGTTACTCTTGCACTGCTTCCAGGATTCGCTTCTTTGTCAGGACTCTGAATGTGCCATTGCCCAGTGTCTTGACGTCTTCCGGCAATGTGTTGTAGGTTTTGGCCGCTCTGTACGTGAATGACGCTTTGTACTTTGATGTCCTGTGCGGCTTTATGGATAATGCGTTGCGCTGCCGGATATTCACACTGTGCGTGTCACATCTTCTCACCAACTTTCTTGACAGATAGCTTGGCTGGCTGTTCTTCAGTGCCTTGTGTGTGATGCACAGGAGCTGATGTTGTCTACGCTCGTCCATTTTAAGCCATCCAGCTCTTCGCAGCGTAGGAGTAGTGTGGCTTCTACCTTGGAGCTTGAACGCGAAACGGATGCATGCATTCTGAATGGTTTGTATCCTTCTCTGGTTGTAACACGTGAGGTGAGGGCCGTACACCGTGTCACAGTATCCCGGAGTTGACAGAACAAGAGCATCAGATAGGAGGAGCTTGGTTGATGTAGGCAGCAGGGTCTGGAGCTTACGCAATTGCCTAAGCTTGTTAAATGCTGTTCTTCTAATCTTATTGACGTGAGAGTTAAATGTAAGGTTGCTGTCTATAATTACTCCTAGATTTTTGGCTTCTTCTGTTAGATGTAGTTTTTGGTTGTCTATGTGGATTTCAAAGTTATTTGCTATTGCTTTGTTGCGTTGTTGCGGAGTTCCAAGCAGAAGCGACACTGACTTCTTTGGGTTTATTAACAGTGCTCTGTCAGTAGCCCATGCTGCGACAGCCGCCAGATCTGCCGTCACCTTTTCTTGAGCTACATCTGCTTGTTCTGGATTGAATGATAGGTACAACTGGGTATCATCTGCATACATATGCGTCCTACAGTGCTGCGCCACTTGACACAAGTCAGCTACGTATATTATGAAGAGCAGTGGTCCAAGAATTGAACCCTGCGGCACTCCTGTGTGGATGTTAAGGGGTTCTGACAGAATGGGATTGTTATCTTCTGAGATACGTACTTTTTGCGACCTGTTGCTGATGTAACTTTGAAACCATTGGACAGCCTTTGCATTTAGCCCCAAGTGATGAAGTTTGGCTAAGAGTAAGGGGTGATTTATTGTGTCGAACGCTTTCGAGAAATCGAGGAGTACGAGGTTTGTCACTTTACCGGTGTCCATGGCTTCCGCGACGTCGTCCACGATGTCCAGCAGCGCAGTTGTAGTGCTGCGGTGTCTTCGGAACCCAGATTGCTTTTCCGGAAGCAGCTTGTTGTGCTCTAGGTATCTAGATACTTGGTTGTATACTACTTTTTCCAGGGTTTTGGATAAGGAAGGTAGAATTGTAATCGGTCGCAGGTCTTTGAACTCTTTTGGTTGTGCTGTCTTTGGGATGGGGGTGATGAGCCCTTCCTTCCAGGAGGTTGGGAACTGACTAATGGATATATATCTATTTATTATATCAATAAGCTTCATAACACAGTATGGGAGACACAAATTGATCATCTTGATTGTTATTTCATCAGCTCCGCGGGCTTGGGTTTTTATCTGCATGATCATTTCATATACCTCCCTCTCCGACACCGTGTGAAGAGTAAATTCCGGGATATCCGCATTCTGCCGCTGTCTGCTGTATTCATTTAGTAAGTCCTCGTTTATACTTGCCTGTCCTACGGAGTTAATGTAATAGCTGTTGATTAGGTTGGGATCTGCTATCTCAGGCGGTATTGATGGTGTTGACTTTTTGCTGGAGTGTATGTCCCAGTTTTTCATTTTCTTCCATACTAGATGTGATTTGTGCCTGCAGCGTTTCAGCTCCTCTGCAAAGTAGGCTTGCTTTTCTCTCCGGATGGCGCCTGTGATGTAGTTCCTCAATTGCGTGTAGTTATTCCAGTCGGATTGACTTTTACTCTTTCTAAAGTCAGCAAGGGCAGCGCTTTTCAGCTTGATCATTTCACGGATGGTGCTTGTCAGCCATGGTGTACGGGGCTTTGAAGTCTTGACTATCTTCAGTGGTGCAAATGTGTCAGCAACAAGGAGAATCTTGGCGTTAAGGAGAGATACCTTGTCATCTAGGTCTACTGTTGAATAGATTTCTTCCCATTGCAGATTTTTGTTGTATTCTGCAAGTGCTTCCTTGTCTATTGCCGAGTAGTCCCTGTACATATGTGTTTTCACTGCTTTGCGTGTAGCTTCATATCGCAGACAGCATGTCACCATCTGATGATCCCATTCTCCCAATGGGAGAATGGGCCTTCTCCCATTACAATCGAGTATTTTCGTTACATCTAGTGTGGTTGTTGACACAAGTGGTGAAGGATCTCTGATGTAGATGTGATCAATTAATGTAGCACTTGTGGATGTGATTCTAGTTGGTTTATCTACGATCTGTATGAGATTGTGATTTCTTAGGAACTGTATGAGGTGCTTTGAGTCATGCTTGCTACTGTCAAGTAAGTCGATGTTCATGTCTGCGAGGAATATTGTATTGTCAGCAAGGCTTTCCGCTTCGCTTAATCCTGCACTGATGCTGTCAACAGTGGTGTATTGTAGGTGGGGTGCTCTGTAGCCTACACCAACAGCAATCTTCTTCTTTTTGAGGCAAATGATAGTCCATAGTTGCTCGAATTGGCTGTCGTCGTTTGTTGACGTCATCTCCTTGAATCTTAACGATTCCCTTATGTACAGAACAACACCACCGCCGCGCAATACAGAGTTCTTCGGAGTCACCCTATCCTTCCTCACTGTGACGTACCCAGGGATGTGTATTTCCTTTGCGTCAATGGATGATGTAAGCCAGGTCTCCGTCACTCCAATTATATCAAAATTATTATCAAGGAAAGTTTGTTTGAAACTTTCAAATCCACTTATGTTTCACCCAAATCAACCAATTAGTTCAAATTTAAAACCATCTTTCCTCTGATTTTTCAAATTTAAACTAGAACAGAGGTCATTGGGATTAACATTTTAGGTATTTTTATCTGTCGTTATTATCTGACTAATCTGTCTTACCTGTCGTCATTTTCAAAAGTTATTGTCATTTGAAAATTGAAGGACATTTTATTCTATAATCTTGAAATATTTGAAAAATGTATAGGTACGAAATTTTCATCCCTGCCTTCTTGATGCCTCAGTTCTAAGGCCTGTAGACCAGCTGTAACTTGCAAACGCATATCAAATCGGATGCAGTACGAAGGCTCGCTCATCAACGCGTTACACTGGACGTTTTCCTGAGTGATATTCGATTTTTAAGTATTGAGGTTTTAACAAAACATGAATTTCACGCAATTTAGATTCTCCCCACGACGATCGATATGTCGGACTCCGCAATTTTCGAGCAAATTGTCCTGAATAAATTGTAAAAAAAAATATGTAGTGTCAAGATGTGCTGCTCTGCTACTTTTATAATTAGGGTATCAAATGAAAGAATATTTCACATACTAATTTCCTCTAGAGGTGCCAATCCAAAATTATTTCTTTGTATGAACCTGAACCTATATAATTTTATGTCTATACCTTTACCCACTAACTTTTTAACTTTTCCTTAAATCTCGATCTACAGTCTCAGCATCTGAAGCATCAGAATTTTCTTTCAAAACGGCATTGCAATATTTCGTGTGCCTCAAAAGACTTCTGTGCAAAGTGAAGGCCTGCTTACATTTCGGACAAATGAGATCTTTACCACACTCATGCTTAACATGACGAGTTAGGTCCCTTAAGTATTTGAACTCCTTCATACATTTCTCACATCGCAGAACTCGACCACACTCATGTTTAACATGAGTAGTTAGGTCCCTTAAACATTTGAACTCCTTTTTACATTGCCCACATCGCATAACTTTACCACACTCATGTTTAACGTGATAGTTCAGATTCCCCTTCCTGTTATAGGGTCGTTCCGGGTCAAAACACGGAAGGATTTGCGTCACCCCTTTTGATTTCGACCAAACTTGGTAGGATTGTTCCATATACAAAATAAGCGGACACGTATTTTTTATTTAGGGCTTAACTGCCACGGGGTCGGCCCTACAGCCCCTTAAATAAATTCAATTTTAACTAAGGGTGGTTTATATAAACTCTCATAACTTTGTAACCATATGACATAGGTTGATGATCTTTTTTAATAAATGTGTATAATAAGACGCGCTTTCATAATATTATTATTTTGTTTTGTTTTATAATACATTAAGGGGTGACCAAATCACTTTTCGATTTTAAAGGGGTGGTTTTCCCAAAAAGGCCACTTTTAAAATTTTGAAAAAAAAATATATTATTTGTGGTTATAATGTTTAAATTCTCTGAAAGTTTGGAAGTGGGCAGATTTTTCGTTAAGGCGCTAGAGACAAAAGTGTATAGTAACGTCACTCTAGCATACAACCCTATACTGCAAAAAGTTTGTCAAAGACACCATGGTAAAACATTTAAAGTAGTACGAGCACTTAATCCTTTTGTGTAATTGTAAGCAACAATAAAGAGTTAAAAAACATTTAAGAACTACAAATCCCCTCCCCACCCCACTCCCGCCCACCCCTTCTACCAATATTTATTCAAATAGCGTCTAACGTGAGATTGGACTTTCATATGGAGAGAGGATGTTGACGGCAACTAATTAGTCATTTATTTGAAAGCAAATTGACTTCGTATCGTACGAAATTTTTCTTTCAAAATTGGGGACATAAAGTAAACTGATATTTAAAGAAAAAATGTGGCAGGGGTGACCATTTTTTAAAATATATATTCTAGTATCTTTAGAGGGATAATTCTCCAATGAGGGCACAATTCTAAATGATCAGAAAAATAAATGCTATTAATGCCATTGTTATGTACACATTCTCAGCACGTTTGAATTGGGCCGTTGCTTGATTAAGAGCTAAACATTATATGTAGTCATGTTTGTGTGAAACTTGCTGGAATCGCGCTATTTACGTTGCACTCTTCTCCAATTAGGCTAATGGTGACAAAGGAAGGGTTGTGAGGATATTTACGACATTACCTATGAGAAAAACGGAAAGAATTGATGGTGGGAAGGAGATGGTCGCTGTCTATTAGTTAGGAACCTTCCCAGCATTTGCCTCTCGGCTTACCAAATCAAGAAACAGGGAGGTAATTCTCTACACTTCTATGTAATAAAAATATATTTAAAAATCAAGAAAAATATATCCATGAAATAGACCATATATATTTAGAATAGTTTATACACTCCTCGAATAGGTTGGCAAATGATAGATCCCAATGGCCTTCCAAAAATCTTTCGGACCTACCTTTCTTCTCACCATGCAGAAGGGTGGATTCCAAGCTTTATTGCTTTATTGCTCTCCCCCCTTGAAGACAAAGGGTGGCTCTCAAGGCGCGGTTTCGCTCTCCGAAGGGATGCCAAATGAACAGACAGCATTTTAGTGCGATTTTGAAGCTCGACTCGTGAGGTTGTGTATTATCTACTGTACCTACTTCTATTGGCATTTGAAAGTGATTTAGTGAATTGATTAACTTGACAGTTGATTTTCATCCGATTTTAAGAAAATGTGTTAACTTTGTAAACTCTGTAAACTCTTACCAGCGTATTTTGTAATTTTTTGAGTTCATACGTGTTTGTGTTTATTTTTGTTTGTTTTGGCATACTTGTTAATATGCCAAAACAAGAGAAAACGTCTAAGGTGCTCTTCAGGTCAAGATGTTGCAACCCCTTCAACATTCAGCATCACAGAGTCACGAGAGGACTGCGTCTAATTTCAACTTTGTTGAGGTTGAAAACACCTCAGCTTCCTGAAGGAAGTATGGTTTGTCGTCCGTGTCGAAGTAAGATTGCAAGTGACATGACTCTGCCAGATCTAGGGCCAGATGAACCGTCTCCAGCCACCCCTGCGTCAGTTCCCAGCTTGTCTTCGAGTTCAGACGGCGCTGATCCTGCACAGGTCCTCAGACCCTCAGTTCTCCCGGCAGTCGCGGGCCGCACTTATGAGCAAGAAGTTGTTGTTTCGGCTTTGAACGAAGGTTTGGCGCTGCTTCCAATATCTCCTGTCGTGCTTAAAAAACTAACGCAAGGGAAGTACCCGCTAGCGAAGCAGAAGGAGATTGCCAAGGCGATAGAAGCAGTACTTGTACCAACGGCATCGACGTCAACAGCTGAGCCTGAAGAAGAAAGCGAGGAGAGTGAAATCATTCGACAGTTAAAAGAAAAGTTCAAGTCTACAAAAGACAGGAGCGTGCAAGTGCAAATACTGACAGTACTTCCACAAAGTTGGTCACGTGCGAAAGTTCAAACTGTGTTTGGAACAACCGAGTATATGGCACGCTTAGCCCACGATCTTGTTCTAGAAAAGGGAATCCTCTCGTCTCCTAATCCCAAACCAGGGAAAACTCTCTCTCAGAAGATCGTTGATGACGTCATATCATTTTATAATTCCGATGACGTCAGCCGATTAATGCCTGGTAAAAAAGACTGCAAGTCAGTGCAGCGCGAGGGCAAGCGAGTTGTGGTGCAGAAAAGACTTATTCTAAGCAACCTTCGCGAGCTTTATCGAGTGTTTAAAGATCAATTTCCAGACCATAAAATAGGATTTTCCAAGTTCGCGGACCTTCGTCCCAAGGAATGTGTGTTGCCAGGAGCAAGCGGAACTCACAGCGTATGTGTCTGCACAATACATCAAAATATGATATTGATGATGATTGGTGCGAAAATTGCAGACATTTCGGCCCAAGATGAGATGCCTTTAAAAACATTTAAAGAATGCATATCGGCTGTCATATGCAACAACCCGCAAGTGTCCTGTTACTTCGGCGAGTGCCCAGCGTGTCCTGGAGTAACGCACCTCAAAGAGCACCTACGAGAACGCATGGATGAACATGCATATGAAGACATTACGTTTAAAAGGTGGGTGGCAGTTGACAGGTGTTCTCTGGAAATAGTGACAATGAAAGTGGATGATTTTCTGGACAGCTTTTGCGACGCATTAGCCATCTTAGTTCGTCACTCGTTCACCGCCACAAAACAGTCGGAATATCACAAGGAACTGAAGACCAAGCTTCAGCCAGGAGAGTTCCTTGTGATTTGCGATTTCGCGGAGAACTATTCGTTTGTGTTGCAGGACGAAGCCCAAGGGTTTCATTGGAACAATTCGTCGGCCACGATCCACCCATTTGTAGCATACTACAATGAGGATGGCGAACTGCATCATGTCAGCCTTGTTGTAGTGTCCGATTGTCTGACACACAATACGGTGGCCGTACATTTGTTCCAAAGAAAATTAATTGAGCTTCTTACCAGTGTGTGTAACACCAGACCAACAAAAATCTTCTATTTTTCTGACGGCGCTGCGTCGCAATACAAAAATAGGAAGAATTTTGCAAATCTGTGCTGTCATGAAGAAGACTTTAACATCAAGGCAGAGTGGCATTTCTTTGCGACGTCGCATGGGAAAGCAGCATGTGACGGGGTTGGAGGGACCGTCAAGAGATTGGCCGCTCGTGCCAGCTTACAGCGCCCCTACGATGACCAGATAATGACCCCGATGCAGCTGTATAACTGGGCGAACACGAACATTCAAGCCATCAACTTTGCTTTCTGCACTGAAGCGGACCACGAGACAGAAGCAAATGTCCTCAGAGATCGGTTTTTGCGATCACGAACCATTTCTGGTACGCAAAAACTTCATTCTTTCATTCCGATTTCAAATTCAAAAGTTTTAACGAAAATATTTTCCTCCGCACTTCATTCAAAAGAAGAAACTGTATTCACGAAGTAATGATCCATAGAATTCAAAACTTGCACATAGATTCAGAACAGTGGTTTTAAACCTTTCCACTTGAAAAAAAAGACCTCATACATTGGTTGGGACCTTGGCGAGGTTATGGGGCTTATACCAACGCCAACCAATTACTAACCATTACTTATATAATATGTCATGGAAGTAATACCTATGCCTAAGACAGTAATGCTCTAAATTTGCACTCTGGAGGTGCCTGTTTCATTTCCGTAACCTATACCTTCCTATTTCTTGATTTGGTAAGCCGAGAGGCAAATGCTGGGAAGGTTCCTAACTAATAGACAGCGACCATCTCCTTCCCACCATCAATTCTTTCCGTTTTTCTCATAGGTACTGTCGTAAATATCCTCACAACCCTTCCTTTGTCACCATTAGCCTAATTGGAGAAGAGTGCAACGTAAATAGCGCGATTCCAGCAAGTTTCACACAAACATGACTACATATAATGTTTAGCTCTTAATCAAGCAACGGCCCAATTCAAACGTGCTGAGAATGTGTACATAACAATGGCATTAATAGCATTTTTTTTTCTGATCATTTAGAATTGCTCATTGGAGAATTATCCCTCTAAAGATACTAGAATATATATTTTAAAAAATGGTCACCCCTGTCACAATTTTTCTTTAAATATCAGTTTACTTTATGTCCCCAATTTTGAAAGAAAAATTTTGTACGATACGAAGTCAATTTGCTTTCAAATAAATGACTAATTAGTTGCCGTCAACATCCTCTCTCCATATGAAAGTCCAATCTCACGTTAGACGCTATTTGAATAAATATTGGTAGAAGGGGTGGGCGGGAGTGGGGGGGGGGGGGGGGGGGGGAGGGGATTTGTAGTTCTTAAATGTTTTTTAACTCTTTATTGTTGCTTACAATTACACAAAAGGATTAAGTGCTCGTACTACATTAAATGTTTTACCATGGTCTCTTTGACAAACTTTTTGCAGTATAGGGTTGTATGCTATAGTGACGTTAATATACGCTTTTGTCTCTAGCGCCTTAACGAAAAATCTGCCCACTTCCAAACTTTCAGGGAATTTGAACATTATAACCACAAATAATATATATTTTTTTCAAAATTTTAAAAGTGGCCTTTTCGGGGAAACCACCCCTTTAAAATCAAAAAGTGATTTGGTCACCCCTTAATGTATTATAAAACAAAACAAAATAATAATTTTATGAAAGCGCGTCTTATTATACACATTTATTAAAAAAGATCATCAACCTATGTCATATGGTTACAAAGTTATGAGAGTTTATATAAACCACCCTTAGTTAAAATCGAATTTATTTAAGGGGCTGTAGGGCCGACCCCGTGGCAGTTAAGCCCTAAATAAAAAATACGTGTCCGCTTATTTTGTATATGGAACAATCCTACCAAGTTTGGTCGAAATCAAAAGGGGTGACGCAAAAAATCTTGACTATTTGGGTGCTTTGAAATGGATTTACCCTATAGCATCTGCTGCAGTTAGAACATTGCAATGGGTTGATCGAGTCAGTCACAACCGCAGGCTCTCGATAGCAAACGTTTGTCATATGTTTTCGAAGTTCGCTGCGATCTCTGAATTCAGTTGAGCACTCAGCACATTGGAAGACATGTGCAATATCTTCAACAGCAGCAGAAGTTGTGGCGACGGGAGGAAACTCGTCTTGCTTCGACACTGAAACATAGCAATCAAGACAATTAGTGTTGACCAGACGAAGATCAATCAGTTAGAACATTTATCTACTAGCAGAGCAAGTAGAAAGTGTAATGGATGATAGAGTAACATAGATCACCAACTGAAAAAAGGATGATGTTGGATGTATTCTATGAAATAAAGGGCCACCATTTTCAACACAACAGATCATTTCTGTACAAAATTGTAACAATACTCATCTCTTCTCCTTTATGTTCAATAATAAGAATGATTGCCTTTTATTTGACAAACTTTTAGTTAATAATTAATAAATTATTACACTTCATCTTTACTAAAATCGAAACATTTATCTTACAACAAAATTCAACTTCCTTACCTTTCTACAACAATAAAAGAACTGATAATGATGGAAATTTAGTAAATCCTCACTTCGCGTTTTTATTTCGCACGTTACCTTTCAGAATGAAAGAACTATTTCAACAATGAAAAAACCTAAATCAACAATAATTCCACTGCCTCCTTGAAGTCTATGAGCAATCATGTCACAGTGGATATATACTGTCACAGCATCTGAATCATCAGATTTTTCTTACAAAACGGCCTTGCAATATTTCGTGTGATTCAAAAGACTTCTTTGCACAGTGAAGGCCTGCTTACATTTCGGACAAATGAGTTCTTTATCACACTTTTTTTTTTCAATATTCTTTATTTATTGTACACACAAGTAAACATAAAATACACCAATAAAAACATAGGTAAGTACAAGAAATAAAAAATTGTAGCTCACAATCTCCGCAAAACTGGCATAAGGACGCCAGTTTAGCTGGGAAAAACACAGAATGTTTCAATGGTGCGTGGGGTACCGCTCAATCAGTTGTGTACATTCTTCAAGTTTGTCGGCCAAATATTTTTTTAGTGCGTATTTCAAAATAATAGTTGGAATTATTATACTGGAGTTGACGCTGTCCATGTTTATTATTATATCGCGGAATTTTGTAAGCGCCTACACTCCTTGCTCTAGTATGTGAAGCAGTTGTCTCTAATAATTTGAATTTATCAGAAAAAAAAATTATCAAAAGTTTAAATTCAAAAAGTAATTTTATTGGCAACGTGCGACAAAAATTTAAAATATTATATAATAATTTTTAATTATGTCTAACCTATTTGCAGGGATCATCAATAAGATTATTCTCTGTAGTGTGTATACGTATACCTGCTGGATACATGTATGAGATGCGTTACCCCACGCAACTAGACCATAACTTATAATTGATTCGACCAAGGCACATGACGAGTTAACATTACATGACGAGTTAAGTCCCTTAAGTATTTAAACTCCATCTTACATTGCCCACATCGCGTAACTTTACCACAGTCATGTTTAACATGAGTAGTTAGGTTTGACATGTGTTTGAACTCCTTCTTACATTGCCCACATCGCGTAACTTTACCACAGTCACGTTTTACATGAGTATTTAGGTTTGACATGTGTTTGAACTCCTTCTTACATTGCCCACATCGCAGAACTTTACCGCATTCATGTTTAACATGAGTATTTAGGTTGGTCATGCGATTGAACTCCTTCTTACATTGCCCACATCGCAGAACTTTACCGCACTCATGTTTAACATGAGTAGTTAGGTGTGTCATGTATTTGAACTCCTTCTTACATTGCCTACATCGCAGAACTTTACCACACTCATGTTTAACATGATAGTTCAAATCCTTCTTCTTCTTATGTAACTTCTTGCAATTTGAGCATTGAAATGGGTTGATCGAATCAGTCACAACAGCAGGCTCTCGATAGCAAACGTTTGTAATATGTTCTCGAAGTTCGCTGCGATCTCTGAATTCAGTTGAGCACTCAGCACATTGGAAGACAACATGTGCAATATCTTCAACAGCAGCAGAAGTTGTGGCGACGGGAGGAAACTCGTCTTGCTTCGACACTGAAACAGATTAAATCAATGATATTAGAGTTGGTCTACCAAAAACATTTCAGATTCATATCTTTCATCAAGTAAAATGTCAATTTGGAAAAAATAGTAAAAGTTGCGTTGGACGCAGAGCAAGAACGTCATTTGAAAGAACATGTACTGTCCACTCCGAGTGAAATATACCCCCCACCCATGCCCCCCACCACATTCAAACAACTTGTCCAGTGTTACGGGTCGAGGGCCTAAGCGAACGTAAATGCATGGAAAGGGGGAAGGAGGATTCACCTAATAAATGAAGCCGGGTGTTCAATATGACGTTGAATATATTTTAAAAGTTTAGTTCGAAAAACACATTTTAATACAATTGTTATTTAGATACAAAAAAATTATTTGAAACCTCGCTTTACAGTAAACTAGTTAGAGGATCTGAGACTTGTAGTTTCTAGCACGAAGTGGAATGCTAAAGTATTACGTCATCACATGATAAAATTAATCATTAAAAGAATACTACAATATGATCCAATATAACAGGCGGTGTAGCGAGCGTTACCTATTCGACGTTTTCCGTTATTTTCACATCTAATACAAGTAACACTCTATTTCTAATAAGGCTGAAATTTGACATACCTTCAAACTGTATAAATTAATTGTCTAGCGAGTTGTATAGTTTTCGAACCGATTATAGTTGAACATGGAGGGCTGAGTGGAAGAAACACTATAAAATCAAACAGGGATTTTTATGTAAACAATGGAATTAGTTCATGAAGTGCGTGTTTAATGCTGTGAACTCTAAAATTTTACACTGGGACCCTTAAAAGAAAATTATCTTGTAACAAGAATATTCTGTCCATGAATATTCTATAATATTTGTTATGCTCGCCTATACTTTATTCAGCACATTTTAATATTTTAATAAAAATCTATAAATATATAGCATGCAAATTCGCATCTGTCAATAGAGATTGTACAAGCGTCTAAATCTCATCATTTACGATTACTTTTCGTGTCAATTTGGTCGGATGCATCGAGCTTCATGCATCATTCTACTACGCAAAGTAGCTAATGTCTTTGAACAAAACTGGCACTTAATATCTTTTCCACATTCATTTCTCACATGCTGTCTAAGATCACCAATGTATGCGTACTTCTTCTGGCATACATTACAAGATAACACTTTGCCACACTCATATTTCACGTGCTGTCGATACCTGCTTCTAGTTTTAAATTCAGTGCAACATGTCGTACATAAGTAAAGTTTACCACAATCATTATTGACATGGTTTTGAAGTTGACTAATACCATTGAACTTCCTCCTGCACTTAGGACATATTAGAAGTTTGCCACATTCACGTTTAACATGGTTAACAAAGTGACGTTCATGTTTGAATATTTTTCCACATGAGGTACATTTCAGTGGGTTGATAGGATCTCGGTTGCAGTTCACGATATGTTTGCGAAGTTCGTTGCGTTCTCCGAATTCAGCCGAGCATTCAAAACATTCAAAGATCACTCTTGGCTGTCCTTCAACAGCATTAGAAGTTGAGGCGATGGAAGAAGACAATTCTTTTGACACTGTAACAAAGAAAATGTTAGTTAGAATATGGCTTTATTCGTGCTGTGAAACATAGGGCTTGTAATAAAAAATAGGGCTTTGTACGAGTATTCAGAACAGTTCAATGAAAATAATTTCATAGTTTGGAATAAGTTATTAGTTTTATTTTGTTCAACAGATGTTTAGCGCCATAATTTTACTAATTTTCGGGCACTAAACATCTGTAGGACAAAGTAAATCTAATACACCATTACAACCTATGAAATTATTTTCATTGAACTGTTCTGATACGCGTACAGAGCCTTATTTTGTTAACAATTACATTGGTAAAAGATATTGATAAAAATCGATTAAAAAACTCTTCAAGGCCATGCTCACTACCCAGCCGTCTTAAAACATAAATCTACTTTGCACCGTGTAAATACAAGTACTGTTTTCCATCACACAATATTTTATACAGCAATAAGTAAACTATAAATCACTAAATTCAAGTACAAAGATAGAATTAAAAATTTGGTACACATCTGGAATAGGACAACTTGAACCGGGATGTAGGTCTCGTCCAGAAATAAAAACAACATTTCAATTAGTTTCAATCAACACCCTGGTATTCACTAAAACAATTCTTTCTCTCATTACAACACAAATGCACTTGACATATTCCACAAGTTGACATCGGACGTGATTGAACTTTCCTTCTGCTACACATCGCACATCGACCTCGTTTCTTCACAAACTTAGGCCAATGCGCAGTCGCAGGCTCTCGGTTGCAGTTCACGCTATGCTTGCGGAGTTCGCTGCGGTCTCTGAATTGGGATGAGCATTCAGCACATTGGAAGAACACTCTTGGCTGTCCTTCAACAGCATCAGAAGTAGAGGCGATGGGAGAAGACAATTCTTGAGGCTCTGAAACAAAGAACAATGTTAGTTAAAGTGTTGTTGTAAAATATGGCATTGGCATTGCGTTCTCGGAATTGAAATTGTATGTGGTATCAAAGTGGCATACTAAATGAGGACACTCAAGAGACTAACAGCTAGTTAAAATGTATTTTTTTTATCTGAAATCATGGGAAAGGGATTTGAAGGATTGGTGTGTAGATTGAGCAGGGATACACCAAACGTGTAATTACCAGCAGCAAAAAGAAAATGATACAGACATTGATCAACTATTTTTTTATTATTTACAATTTTTTATTTTTGTAAGTATTATATTTTTTTTATAATTTTCTTTCTACAATCCTTTTTTATTATGTGTATTTTTTTCTCGGTTTTACAGATTTGAGGTATGGCTGAGTGGTAACGCTCTGAACTTATATTCCGGAGGCCCGGGTTCGATTTCCACGGCCATCCTTCCTGACTGAGGGTTTTTCGTGGTTTTCGCTCAGTCGACAGACAAATGCTGGGAAGGTACTCTACTAATAGGCCACGGCCGCCTCCTTCCCACCTTCCATCCTTACCTACTCTTCACCATCATCTCCCAATCATCATCATAATCATTCATCCGTCGCCATTAGCCTCGCTGCAGAACAGTGCGACGTTAAACCCCCATCAAAAATAGATATATATTATTACAATGTGGAATAACCACAGGTTTAACGCAACGTTTTAAAACTAATAATATCATACCTTATGTCTATAATTTCTAATATTTATTCCATTACGTCTGCAATTATGCTAATTCTTGCTATACGACACACGTTCAATAACAACATTCTTGGTGTACGAATGAGCTTCTAGCATTTCTTACAAAATAGAAGCTCGACACACCCATGCTGAAAATAATAATGAAGCAATGAAAATTAATACCATTAGATAGATAACAAAGGAGAACAATACTTCTCTTCAATCCAACACCAATGAAAATAATGTTCTGTACCATTCTGTCCCAGTCAATGCAGGAGAATGTTAATAATGTAACCTTTTAAATAAATACTATGTAATTATTATTTTTTTATTAAGAGCCTTCTAGCACACTTAGCACTGGCTCCTAACCTTTTCCTTCTCTGCATGTAATCGAATACTAGTCGAATCCACTTACATTCTTCCATTCTTCAATGTTATTCCATAGCATCAATAATCTATGTGAAAAAAAATCCAAAACGCTGGTATGATTAATTTCCTATACTGTTTACTCATGTTTACTACAGTGGTTCTTAAACTTTTAGTGGCATTTGTTTCCTGCCCAAACGCGGCGTGGAAAAAATCGCGACGTTTTTCTTGGTCGAACACACCGTACGCAGACTAAATCTCAGAGTCAGAAGAGACAGTGGCGGCAATTTTCTCCTTAAGACGGCGTAAACATTAATTTTGCCAGAGCTTCATAATTGTCAGCAATGCAGTTCTCATCGCAGTAGTCAGATTCAAAAATTGAAAACTCGAACATCATTTGAAAATGAAGGATTTTCAAGAATTAAAAAAAAGTCTACAAAAAATACTAATAGAAATTTTTTCAAAAAATAAAACTTTTTACAACTTTGCGAATAATATTCTTTGAAAATATCATAATACTAATATCTAAGTGTTAAAAAATTAAATCGTACATGTTTCTTTTATTAAAAGAAGGAACCTTAAAGAACCTTAAGGAACCTTAAAGAACCTTTAAGAACCTAATTGATTATAAAGGTTCGGGTTCCGGTTCCGTTTCTTGGGGGATAAAGTATAACGGTACCGGTTCCGGTTCTGGTTCCAAAATTTTAAAGGTTCATACCGGTTCTAGGTTCCGGTTCCGGTCCCTGTTATTAGGAAAACTATTTGCGCACGAAACAATGGGGGGGGGGGGGGGGACAAGGGGTAAGGGCCCCGCAGCAAAACGTGGGTCCGGACCGCACAGGCCCGGGAAAATTTTGAAATTCCAAAGTGAATTTGGACCCATAGGGAATATACAAAAGTTTTTTTAATTCGATTAAAGTACAATTTTTTAACGACATATCATGGTAAAAAAAAACTAATTTCAAACTCAAAAGTGTAAATTTTCATTCATAAATATGACATATAAATTCAGGGGACATTTTGGCGGGAAAATAGTGTTTCTGACATTACCTAACGAGTGATGTCATATTTTATTGTAACCATGGCAACATCATTGTTGGTTGATAAATCGAACAAATAAGCGATACGTGATGGAGCCACTTCTGGCAGGAAAATTTTTAGATGCACTTTTTTATTTTGATGTTCGTGTTTCCACAGGGCAGTGAAAAAGGAGAAACAAATGCAATGTAGATTTAGTTACAAGTTTACTTTTTCAGCCATAACAAACAACTAAAGCAAATTTAATATAATTTATTTATATAAATAAACCCTTTACAACCGCCATTATCATAGTACCAAAGAATCCACCAGAGGTCAGTCGTGTTCCTTATTTTCTCGAAAAGTGATGTCACTAGTTAAGAGATGTCAGAAATGCTGTTTTCCCGCCAAAATGTCAACTGAAGTTCAATTTAATATTTATGAATAAAATTTTACACTTTTAAGTGTGAAAATAGTGTGTTTTACCAACAAATATGTTGATATTTTGAAATAAGGTCTTGAATAAATGTATGCATATTCCCTATTCTATGGTTCAATCTAGATTTATTAGCGAAGGAGAGAAGTACACACACTTCACAGTACACTCAACTGCGCTAACCGGCGCCGTGTCAGAGACGGCGACATGGGGCGATGAAGCATGACGCTTCAGGGCGTCTCTCTGACCTGGCGTAACGTCATCCTAGCAACCTGGCGTCGCGGCGGCGCTACCCGGCGTCGTGTCAGAGACGGTGACACGAGGGCGATGAAGCATGACGCTTCAGGGCGTCTCTCTGACCTGGCGTAACGTCATCCTAGCAACCTGGCGTCGCGGCGGCGCTACCCGGCGTCGTGTCAGAGACGGCGACATGGGACGATGAAGCATGACGCTTCGGGGCGTCTCTCTTACCTGGCGTCGCGGCATCGTTGCGACCCGGCGTCGCGGCGGCGCTAACCGGCGTCGTGTCAGAGACGGCGACATGGGGCGATGAAGCATGACGCTTCAGGGCGTCTCTCTGATCTGGCGTAACGTCATCCTAGCAACCTGGCGTCGCGGCGGCGCTACCCGGCGTCGTGTCAGAGACGGCGACATGGGACGATGAAGCATGACGCTTCGGGGCGTCTCTCTTACCTGGCGTCGCGGCATCGTTGCGACCCGGCGTCGCGGCGGCGCTAACCGGCGTCGTGTCAGAGACGGCGACATGGGGCGATGAAGCATGACGCTTCAGGGCGTCTCTCTTACCTGGCGTCTCGGCATCGTTGCGACTCGGCGTCGCGGCGGTTCTACCCGGCGTCGTGGCAGAGGCGGCGATCTTGAGCGATGGAGCTGCAGTGTTCGCGTAGTACTCGGCGACCGATTTCCACCCTATACACAACGCACTTTCCTCCAACATCTCCTCGCTGGTATGGTCGCCTCTCGGACGACGCTCGCTTGCTCTTCATCGCCGAGTACAAGACGCGGTCGCGCTCCAACGACTCCACCGACATCCCCTCGAACTTGCGTCGCATGTAGACCAAGAACTCTTTGTAGTCCCTCTTCATGAAGTCAGTCATGAAGTTGGCTACACCACTACTACGTATTACATCTGGGGGTAGCCTCTAGCCCCCATGGAAAAGGGTCCGATGGATCGTAAATGGATCCATTTCGAACAAACAAGAACACACGATTTTAAAATAATGACGAGTCTAGGGGACTAACAATATTTAAATTAAACACAAACACATTTTAAAACGTTTATTGAGTACATTACAGGAATACAACCGCCCGCGATGCTCGCTAGAAACGGACTGCCGGCTGGCGAGTGGCGAAACTACCACATTACATCCGGTCTCAACAACCCTCAAGCTATCTCGCCTTCCGTGGCACACTTGAACAAGCCTGAACCATTGACTCCTCCTGAACATTCCTATAGATTACTGTCGCTTGGTAGGAGCTCACCCTCTTGGCGGAAGCGACACCAAACAGTTCTAACACTTACATATCAATTACATCTACACATTCATACTTAATAACAACACAATTAAGTCACTACAAAACATCCATACACTAGTTAGGATGGCTCATCCTAACAAATCATAAAACGGTATTTGAGCGAAACGGATTGGCTGCTGGTCAGGTTCCTTGACACTTGACAGTCAATCCATGTTATTATCAATTAAATCAGAGCTCACCTACTAAAGTTTAGTGACGAGTTTGAAGGATGCCATAAAATCTTCTTCAGCCAATACGTTTTTTTCGAATACCATTTTATCTTTTGTTGGGTGTACCTAATATTTTACTGGGGTTTTATTTTAAATGTTAGATCTAAGAATATTCCTTGAAGTCTTCGCGGACCCCCAAAGACTCCGCGGACACCACTTGAAGAATAGCTGGTTTATTGCATTGCTCACAAATTAAAAGTTTACCACATTCGTGCTTTACATGAAAGTTCAAATCTAATTTATATTTAAACACTCGATTACATTTCTCACATGTGTGAAATATTCCACACTCATGCTTAACATGAGATGTGAGATGACTCTTATGTGTGTATATTTTTCCACATGTGGGGCATTGCAGTGGGTTGATATTATCAGATGGGTTGATATTATCAGATACAGGCTCTCGGTTGCAGTTCACGGTATGTTCGCGAAGTTCGCTGCGGTCTCTGAATTCAGATGTGCACTCAAAACATTGGAAGATCACTATTGGCTGTCCTTCAACAGCATCAGAAGTTGAGGCGATGGGAGAAAACAATTCTTGTGGCTCTGAAACAAAGAAAATGTTAGTTAGAGTGATGTTGTGAAATATGGCTTCACATTTACGTGCTGTAAAACATCAACTTGTCTACGTATCATCCAGATACCGTATTAAAACATACATCTAATCCAATTGACAGAATTAAAAATATGTAATAAATCTTGAATGTTTGGGAATATTGTGGTAGGAAAATTTGCCCCGGAACATTCAAGTCGCGAGGAATAAAAACAAAATTTCAATTAGTTTCAAGCAACACCATGGTATTCACTAAAACAGTTCTTCCTCTCACTACAACACAAATGTACTTTACAAATTCCACAAGTTGAACTCGGCCGTGATTCGACTTTCCTTCTACTACACATCGCACATCGACCTCTTTTCTTCACAAACTTAGGCCAATGGGAACCCTCATGCTCTCGTTTACAAACGCTCGCGATATGTTTACGAAGATCGCTGCGATCTTTGAATTCAGTTGAGCATTCAGCACATTGGAAGAACACTCTTGGCTGTCCTTCAACAGCATCAGAAGTTGAGGCGGTGGGAGAAGACAATTCTTGTAGTTCTGAAACATAAAGACATATTATTTTAGAGTGATATAGAAGAATGGCTTTACGTTCTTGTATTAAGTACTGTTACATGAAGAAACTTTATAACTAAACAACACAAATATCCTTAAGTGCACTATTATAATATGATTCCTATGCATATATAATGAACATTGTAATCATGTTGTAATGAATGTAAATTTAAGAATTGTTTTGCATATTATGAACACTTAGGACGTCTTCCTAGCTTCCTTTCCTGGTAGCGAGGTCCAGCCAGATCATCTGGCAGATAATTAAATAAACTGAACAACTAGAAAATCGATTTAAAATGTATCGATGTAGGATTTGATTGTAGGTACTGTTCAATTAGCGTAGTTAGGTTGTGGAATGCCCAGTTGAAATGCACTATAAGGAAGCCTTCTTTGCTCTTTTGTACTTCGACTTGATCTGATAGATACAGATCAACTTTAAAAACAATAATGGAGCAGAGCATAACTGGATATCGTTAACAAAAAGAAAACAGACAAAGAAATTGAAATGTAATTATGTGTTCACAATCGCAATGAATTATTTTGAGATATGATATCAGCAGGATAAGTATGATTTGAAAAAGATGGATGTCACGAAACGTAAATTGTGATGTAAATATAACCTAATATTATGCATGTTTTCGTATCTGCTGCTGTAAGAAGGAAGTAAGAAAGCAACTTTTATTAGAAAGTTATGTATTTTATTAATCATTGGAACAGTGTGTCATATTCAGATAAACAAAAACATTTGGTAAACTCGGTGTCCAGCCATGGAGTGAATACTAAGTAACCTCCATGTTCCCGTTGCATATCAAATATGTGGTAATATCAGTAACAATGACTTCTCATCATGATATTATAAACCAACTCATAACAAAATCTGTGCCAATTCGCTCCAATATCTTACAAATACAGTAGGTATACGACGGTAAATAAAAATACAAGTTGAAGAAAAACAAGTTTACAATTGAGTAACATGGTTACATCTTTATTTTATTTTATTTAGTTACAAATAACATTCCCTGGATCTCCACGAAGCCTTCGGGTTATGAAACAAGAAAACAATATTAATCAAATTTATTAACCTAAACAAAAGGAAGTCCTAGTATTCGTACAACCATAATTCGAATCGAAAAATGTCAATCACCCAATGATATAATTTCTAGAGGCAGTGGATTAAAAATTGATAAGATCCAAGTAATTTTAAAGATATACATTAGCCTTAGTTCCGATAGATACATTATTTAAGCTAATGAGAAAAGAAATATTTAAAAACTAATTTATTCTTATATAAATCAGATTAATAAGAAGTTAGAAAGCCACACAATAAGTATAGCGATTATATTACACCTTAATATATTCCCCAAACTTGACGAAGTCATGGATCATATTCCTGAACATTCCACCCTGAATGACTTGAATGACTCATCTGTGGAGTGTGAACATCGGACGAACTGAATATAAACTAAAGCAAATTCTATGTTTAAAACTTATATCGAATATTCAGAACGTATGATTGATGAAAAGTAGAACAAGATACAGTTGTTCCAAACGGTTTCGAAATTTAAACCCTCAAAATTAAATTGATATTTTGACCCTTTTCATTGCATTGGGGTTTATTGTAGTTTTGAATGTTTGTTGATCTACAGATAATCGATTAGCAGCTGTGAACTTAGGGTACACAATTTCTAAAGTGTTTACATAAAGTATTATAATATTTAAACTGTTTCTTACATTTCGCACAAATGTGAACTCTTCCGCAATCATGCTTAACATGGTTTTGAAGCTGACTTATTCCGTTAAACTTTTTACTGCACAACTCACAAATTAAAACTTTACCACACTCATGCCTTACATGAGCATCAAGGTGGCTTTTGTGTTTGTATAATTTTCCACATTTGGTACATTGAAGTGACGCAGGATCGCGGTTGCGAAAGTTGACGTTTTGTTTATCTCTGAATTCAGTTGAGTATTCAACTATTTGCAATGGCTGACCTTCAACAGCAGCAGAAGTTGAGGCGGCGGGACGAAACCATGATTGTGACACTGAAACATACAATTTATTAGTTAGAGAGTGATATTGAAGAAAATGGAATGCAATTAGGTAATGTTAGTTTCGGTCAAGTTCACCAGAAGAAAATCACAAGAAATGCCGAATCGGATAATAGGGAAGTAACAGACAAGTACAAAAAGAAGAAATGTAATACAATCAAACGTAATTAAATATTCAGTTCATACATAAAACATACGTATGAGGTAGGTATACAACAAAAGAAACCACTAATTTATTTATTATTTATTTATTTGCAACTACTGAATAGTAAGCTCAGATGTGGACAGATAATTTAATTTCAGGTAGGTGCAAATTAAGGTCGTAACTCCCAAACCACCCCAGTCCAACGGTAGCAACTAAGCCGTTGAGGTTTCCTTTCTCTACCCCCCGACGGCTGTCACCTTATCGCGGTGGTGGGGTTTGTGTTGGCGAATGATCCATTGCAGCTACGCCGGCGAGCATATGCTCATGTGTAAGGGTTACCCATGCCGGACAGATCAGTGGTGAGGCCCAGACCAAGAGCAGCCAGGGTCGGCCTAACCATGCCCTCCCTTGAATTTGCGGTCCCCTCGGGCCGGCCTCCCCCCTCGAGATGGTGATCCCCCTGAAATCGGGTTCAGCCGGCCCGAATCCTCACACCCCCCCGGTCCGTTTCCATTCCGGCCTGGCCTTCCCACCAGTGCTGGACTCCCCCGGATCGGGCCCGTTAGGTCGACCCCTACCCGTGCCCTCCAATTATGATCAACAAAGTTAAATATAACAATTAATGTGCGCAATATAACCTCGTCGTTGACGCGCCATTAAACCAAACTAATCTAAATCTAATCTAATTTCCTTTCTCTACGTTGTAAATACAAAACATAAAGTGCAAGAACATATTTTCTCTCATTCTAAGCAGGCCCATTTCTTCCGTCTATCATATAGTATAGGAAGTACAACTGTTTTTCCTGATATCTCAGAACAACCCGAAGCGGAGAAGGCCGGATTTGATACAGGCAACCACTTACTCTAATTGATGATAATTTTTGATATTGATAATTGACTTACTCTCAGCATCAATCTGAGAGGCAGACGAAACACATGTTTTAGGATGCGTCTTTAATGTCCTAATATTCTTATATTGTTTATTACAACTCTCACATGTGTGTACTTTTCCACAATCATGTTTTACATGGCGCTGAAAATTACTCATACCTTTAAACTTTTTACTACACTTCTTACAAACCAAATCTTTGCCACACTCATGTTTAACATGTGAATAAAGATTACGCTTATGTTTGTATATTTTCCCACATTTAGGACATTGCAGTGGGTTGATATTATCATGCTGAATCGCAGGCTCTCGGTTGCAGTTCACGATATGTTCACAGAGTTCGCAGCGATCTGTGAATTCAGCTGAGCATTCAGCATATTGGAAGAACACTCTTGGCTGTCTTTCAACAGCTTCAGAAGTTGAGGCGATGGGAGAAGACAATTCTTGAGACACTGAAACAAAGAAAAAATATTACTTAGAAAATTAGAATGATGTTAGAGAATATGTATTGCATTCTCGTGTAGAAGTTTATGTCTATTTGTGGATATGTCAGCTATAAACCGTACAGGAATATCTACAAATACAATGAAGTGCCTATATTATAATTTGATGCCCACAAAGAATACCAAAGGATAAGTACACTCCACAGATGTGACCACACCTATAGATGCAATCCGAACTCTAATATGACAGATAATTGGATGTCCAGTGTTGCAAGTAATAAACTTAAGGGAACATCCTTAAATTAAAATCAAATATAAGATGGATATATATGCAGGTTGAGTGTGGAAGCAGTAATGTAAAAAACTATGACACATTAAATTTATATTATTTACTGGGACTATTTTACGATTCAATATTTTACGAATTTGAAATATGACAATATTGGACAATGCATAACCAACAGTTAACCAACAGTATTGAATCCATAATATGTGCACATGCTTTTGTAAATATACTTGATATCTTAGCCCATTAGTTACTCATCAGTTATGTGTATTCATGCTGTATGTAATGTTAAGAATGTAAACAAGGTAAAAATAATATTATTGACTCCACATACTTTCTACAACTTATTTTACATTTCAGTAAATGCTGCCTTAAACATTGAGTACAAAAATAAGAACATTAAGGCCCGGTCTTTCAATACTCTGCTAAAGTATCAATTAGCTCTAAACAGCTAGTTAGTGGTCATTCTAGGAATGTCATTGGTTGTTGCCATGACAATACAGTCCTATTCAACAGTTTAAAAGTTAGCATAGTATTGAAAGACTTGTCCTAATACAATCAAATGTAACTAAATATTCAGTTCTTACATACAACATAACGAATGAGGTAGGTAACAAAAGAAACAACTAAATTATTTATTTATTGATTATTTATTTATTTATTTATTCTCAATTACTGAAGTGTTAGCTCAGATCTGGACAGATAATTCAATTTGAAGTAGTAGGTGCAAATGAACGTAAACCACCCCAGCCAACTTAGTCCAACGGTAGCAACTAGAAAGCCAGAGTTGAACGGTCACCCATCCAGCTACTGACCCATCTCAATGTTGCTAAACCTCGTTGGTCTGAAGAGAACTGACGTATCCCATAAACAGCCGTTGAGGTTTATTTCTCTACTTTGGAAAAACAAAACATAAAGTGCAAGAACAAATTTACTTCCATTCCAAACATGGGTTAAAACTTTTTTTTTTTATTATTATTTTTTTTTTTTAAATGTCTTTATTTGAAGAGCGAAGTTAAGCCAATGGCTTCTCTTCCACTTAACTCTTTTAACTTAAAAGTTAAAACCATTTCTTCCGTCTATCCAGTATAGGAATTACAACTGTTTTTCCTGATACCTCAGAACAACCCGAAGCAGAAAAGGCCTAATTTGATACAGGCAACCACTTATACTATTAAATTTGTTCTCAGCATCAATTTGAGAGGTTGTAAATTTACGAAAAACATTTTTTAAGATGCGCCTTTAATGTCCTAGTATGCTTATATTGCTTATTACATTTCCCACATGTGTGTACTTTGCCACAATCATATTTCACATGTTTATCATGTTGAATAAAGCCGTTAAACTGCCTTTTACACATGTTGCAAACTAGAACTTTGCCACACTCATACTTAACATGAGCAATTAGATTACGTGCATATTTGTATATTTTTTCACAAGTGGGACATTGCAGTGGGTTGAAATTATCAGATACAATCGCAGGCTGTCGGTTGCAGTTCACGATATGTTTGCGGAGTTCGCTGCGATCTCTGAATTCAGATGAACATTCAGCACATTGGAAGAGCACTCTTGGCTGTCCTTCAACAGCATCAGAAGTTGAGGCGATGGGAGAAGACCATTGTGACCCTGAAACATAAAGACATCTTACTTAGAATGATGTTGGAGAATATGTATTGCATTCTCGTATAGAAGTTTACGTCGATTTGTTGATATGTCAGCAGCTATAAACAGTAGAGGAAAACCTACAAATTCAATGAAGTGCCGATATTATAATTTGTTGCCCACAAAGGGTAAGAAATGTAAAAAAGTAAAGTACACGTAAAAGTAAAAGTACACTCCACAGATGTGGCCACACCTAGATGCAAACGAAACTCAAATGTGACAGATTATTGGATTCCCAGTATTGCAAGAAAGAAACTAAAAGAACATTAGTAATTAGTTCTTCTTTTTTGAGGTATATAAATAAAAATTAACACAATTTAAAGACTTTACACTCAAGAATCAATTTTTAATGAGATATTTCGATTTTTTTTTACAAAAACCTTCATCAGTCATATAATCATATTACTTTAAAAGTAAAGTAATACTAAAAAGTAAAAATACTGTAAAGGGAACATCCTTAAATTAAAATCAAGTAGAATATGGATTGATATGCAGGTTGAGTGTGGAAGCAGTAATGTAAAAAGTTATGATGACACATTAAATTATTATTAGGGTAAGACGGGGGAATTGGGTGTAGGGGGTAATTGGGTGCAACTTTGCTTATTTGGCTATTATGAAAAAAGTGGCCTATGAACTAACTGGAATTTCTTCTGTAAATTTAATTGTTGGTTTTTACCTTATATTGTATATTTCAGTTATAGGGTAAGATTTGTATTAATTATAAAAACAATTATTTTAAAAATCTGCTCCAAATAAAGTTGTGTCAAACTGAAATTTCACTATGGTAACAGTGCCAATACCCCCAGCTGTGTGGAGCAACATGAGTTATTTTCAGTGCAAATGCCATCAAAGTAGATGCTAAAGCTATCAGTGATGTCAAAAATTATGTTAAAAATATAAGTGCCATAGAGGTATATTTATGAAAAAATATATAAAAACCTACCACCCAATTACCCCCATGTGGGTAAATGGGTGGTTCAGATTAGTTTGAATGTTCCCTCCATATAAAAATAGTTGTCCATGTATTACCCAAGAATGCTCTGCAAACACACTTCAGCTTTACCCCCACATATACTGGCAAAGTTTTGGCGCCACAAAACCATCAAAACACATTGAAAGTCCTATTTAACCCTACTATTGTACTGCCGCCAGGCCGGCTGCGGCAGTGGATGGTTCTTTCGATTAAATAAACGGGATTTATTTAACGTCAATAAGCTGTGGCGTTCCTACATGCAAGCTAAACTGTATAGATTTGATCCCCTAGCTTTGGGTTCCTCTAATGCAAAGAAATATCTAAGTATTACTGATCATGCTATATTGGAATCAATGCTCAATTTACTGTGTTACCGTAAAGTTTTACCCCATAAAAAACACTTCGTGTAAAAATACCAGCCAAGTCTCTTCTACAAAAAAAATATATGAAATCTAAAAATTCTGCACTGAAAAGTAATGATATCAAAAAATTTGCCAAGTCAAAACTTTATTTGAAAATCAAAAAATACTTGGCGCATCGTGTATATTAATAGCTTAGAAGTATAGGCCAGATATAAAATATACATAATATATAAACACATATAGTATACCTATAATGCCCTAAAAAATCGATGCGCCAAGTATTTTTTGATTTTCAAATAAAGTTTTGACTTGGCAAATTTTTTGATATCATTACTTTTCAGTGCAGAATTTTTAGATTTCATATATTTTTTTTGTAGAAGAGACTTGGCTGGTATTTTTACACGAAGTGTTTTTATGGGGATATCACTCCTTTTTTTAGTTTATTCTAACAATTTGTGACACATATGAAATGAACAATTACTAAATTATTTTCAAAAATCATCACCCTTTACAATTTGGTTACTACTAATGAATAGCAGCGTATGGTCCTAAATAATTGCTTTAAATGATCTTTCATGAAGAATAGCAAAGGTTTCATTCCAATCAGTCAACCCAGTTCCGAGATATGGCAACACTTCGGTTTTCAAAATGGCTGCTGAACTTTCTGCAATGCCACATAGAATTTATTTCTATAAATGATGTGTATCATTTTAAGCTTTCTGAATATGTATTTATTGTATAGAAGGGAATTATAATAATTTATACATTTAATTGACGTCATTTCCGGTCTCATAAATAGGAAAATTCTATTTGTACTGTTCATATTCCATAGAGATGGCCTTCCGAATCGTTTGGCGCTAGTTTCATACCGATTTGTCTACCAGTTTTTGAGATATGACGTTACTTCCGGTTTAAAAATGGCGGCTGAAATCTCTGACCCCTTGAAGTATATTTTAAACATGATTACAATTTTATAAGCTGTCTCAAATAGTATATTTATTGCATCAAAATAAAAATTTGTGAGATTATTAAAATGTGTGACGTCATTTCCGGTTTAGGTATGGGAAACTGCAAATATTATTGATGATAATACATAAAGTTGACCGTCTAAATTGTTTTGCGCTGGTTTCGTTGAAATCTATTTAGCCGTTATTGAGATATGATGTCACTTCCGGTTTTAAAATGGCGGCTTCCGGTTGATTTATAACAAGTCACATGAGACGTCAAAAGTACATACGTTACATAAATATCAAAATAATCGGATCAACCTTTGTTGCCAAGAAGCCAATCGATGTATTTCAAATTTCATTACGTCATTTCCGGTTTCTTTAACATAATGTTTAGCCTTTTGCTACTTATAATGCATATAGATGACCGTCTGAATCGTTTGGCGCAATTTTCGTTCCAATCGGTCCAGCCGTTGACGAGATATGACGTCACTTCTGGTTTCAAAATGGCGGCACAAAAAATTCATGGGGTGAAGGTTAAATCAGACGCCAAAAGTGCACACGTGGTAAAAATGTGGGATCAATCGGTTCAGCCGTTTAGGCTGTGGCCTGTTTACCGGATTTGAATTCCAGGAGACTACTACTACTGAGATTATTATTATTATTATTATTATTATGAAAACCGCCCTAAAACACTGTTTTCACGGCCCTCTAGCGCGCAAAGGGCGTAACCTATTGTTCCCAAATTTGGTATATGTTGTAGGGTGGGCCATAGCTCGAAATTAAGATATATAGCAACAATGTGAGATTTTCCAATTTTAAGATCCAGTAGGCCGAAAATGCCACTTTGATGCTTACAGTAAAAGTGGGTTTGCTCCAGCCTTTTTAAATGAGTGTGTGCGCGCGCCGTACGACTTGGCTGGCGTGGAGCGACCGCTCCACTAGATTCACTTATTTTAGTATAATAACAAATATTCTACTTCCATGAAACTTCTCAGGATATATGAACATGTACTAAGGATCATATTTAACGTCGATTTATGCCTCAGTTACCAATCCAAATATTAATACAAGCAATAAGCAAATGCGATGTAAAGTTTATTAACGCTTTGACTTCTTTCGTTGCACTGTCAGTAACTCCTGCATTTATGAACGAAATTCTAAACTGTAAGAAGCAAAGTTGCTCATTTTCACATTCTCTATCACCACCCAATTACCCCCAGCCTATAACATTAACACACACTGTGTTTTGGCTCTGTTTCATATATCCACCCAATTACCCCCACTGGGGGTAATTGGGTGCTTTTTCCATTTAATTTATTTCATTTTTTCATTTTTAAGTCTATTTTTATTTAATCAAAAGAGATGTCTTCAATACATGATAAATGTACATTCCATAAGCCCTAATAATCTGGTTACTGTAGTTTAATTATTTCCCTGGGAATAAATGTTTGAAAAAACATACCACCCAATTCCCCCGTCTTACCCTATTTACTAGGACTATTTTACGAATCATGCACAGTTGTGTTTTAATAATTTGAAATATGACAATAAAGGACAATGCATAACCAACAGTCAACCAACATTATGGAATTCGTGTACATACTTTTGTTATGTGTTTCATATCTTAGCCCATCAGTCATCAGTTATGTGTAATGTATGTAATGTTCAGATTGTAAACAAAGTAAAAATAATAATATTGACTCCGAATACTATCTACAACTTCTTTTACATTGCAGTAAATGCCATAGCTGTGAAGACACTCACAGTCAAGGGCGTATCCAGGATGAAATTTCAGGGGGGGGGCAATACTAATATTTTGAAAAATCACAGTGGAAAACAGGGGGTTCGGGGGCGCAGCCCCCGAGAAAATGTTGGATTCATGTAGGTGCAATTTTGAATCGCAGTGTATAGCTATTTTTATAAATTACAAAATATCCAAAAATTAGTCTAAGAGGTTTATTGAACTCATTAAGACATGCAAGTCCGGGGCGCATAGCCCCGGAAAGTTTTTGGAATTTTAACTCAATCATAATGATTTTGGAACGTTTTTGACATGTCTGTCTATTTTTAAGTAATTTTTTGCATTTTATTTTAAATGTGCTTATTTTCTTAGATGAAATCCTGATATTGGGAGAGGGGAGGGGGGGGGGGGCGTGGTCCCCCCCCCTGAAGTGAATACGCCAGCTTGCTCACAGTAGTTCAAGGTACACACGTTTTAACATGCCTCTTTAATGTATACAAATTCTTATATTGTTTCTGACATATCGTACATATGAGGCGTTTGCCACATTCATGCTTTACATGATAATTAAGATTACTTCCATATTCAAACTGTCTATTGCATTTCTCACAGGCGTGAATCTTACCACAATCATAATTAACATGTCTCACAAAAAGATGTTTATAATTAAACACTTTATTACAATTGCTGCATGTGTGTACTTTGCCACAATCATGTTTAACATGACTTTGAAGGCTACTCAGATTTTTGAATTTCTTACCGCACTTCTGACAAATAAGAGCTATTCCACATTCATTCTTTACAAGGTTATCCTGATTACGTTTATGTTTGAATATTTTTCCACATTTGGGACTTTGCAGTGGGTTGATATTATCAGGCTCGATCGCAGGCTCTCGGTTGCAGTTCACGACATGTTTGCGGAGTTCGCTGCGATCTCTGAATTCAGCCGAACATTCAAAACATTCGAAGAACACTCTTGGATGTCCTTCAACAGCATCAGAAGTTGAGGCGATGGGAGAAGACAATTCTTGTGACACTGAAACAAAGAAATGAGTTAGTTGGAGTGATTTTGTGGCTTTGCATTTACGTGCTGTGAATTGTCATGATGATCCGGGATGATCCGTGCTGTGCTGTGAATATTTGTCTACGTACTAGGAAAACGCTCTGTGTAACGCGTTGATGAGCGAGCACGGAAACGCGCAACACCTTGAACCGAAATTCTGTCTTTCGAATTCGAAAATGTCATTAAAAGCCAATAATTTTTGAATTTCGTCACAGACTTGTATAAAAATATCCAAACACTCCTTAAATATTGGTCCAAATAACTATGCAAAGTTTTAAGTTGATCGATTGAACCTTTTGATTGAACGGTTCCGTGTTAATTTTCAAAAATCACAGGATCTCCTTCAAAAAATATACATGGGACCACTCATATGATATAAGTGTGTCTACAGCTTTGGAACAGTATGTCGATCATCCCTACGCTTATACCATCCCGCCATACAACGGAGCGCTGGTATACCACTGTACGATCTCTGTTGTATGGCGGGATGGTATAAGCGTAGGGATGATCGACATACATTTCCAAAGCCATACACAATATCAAATCGAGTGTTGAACGGTCATTATTAGTTTCATTGCGTTTGAAAGTTTCTGCTCTAACTACCTTGCCTTGAACTGAAGATTCGAAGTCGCCGTGAATATGACAGCCAACACGCAAAATGTCCCTAAAATGACAAAAACTTTTGAAAATAACGACAGATTAGACTGAAAATTGGCAAAAATACCTTAAATGTTGGTACCAATGACCATGCGAAGTTTTTAGTTGGTCGGTCAATCGGTTCTAGTTTAAATTTCAAAAATCACAGGAAAAATGGTTTCAAATTTTAACCAATGGGATAATTTGGCTGAAACTTTGTATGATTGGGTAAAATATTGGTTGCAATGACTTAGCTAAATTTCAAATTGATCGGAGCAACCAATCGAAAGATATTTTTTTTAAAACTTGAACCAATCACAGGAGCCCGTTCAAAAACGATCCCAGGGACCGCATAGATTACGTTAGCATATGTGCAAAGTTTCAGATCGATTGGTTGTGCGGTTTAACCTGGGCTGTGCGGACAAAAAAAAAAAAAAAAAAAAAAAAAAAAAAAACACACAGAGAAAGTGCCATAAGAGTACCGTGGTGACGCTCGCTACGCTCGCTCAATTATTCAGAAACTGCAAAGAATTAACATAAATGTCTCGTGTTATACACTAGGAAAACGCTCTGTGTAACGCGTTGATGAGCGAGCACGGATACACGCAACACCTCGAACCGAAATTATGTCTATCGAATGTCATTAAAAGCCAATAATTCTTCAGTTTCGTCACATACTTGTATAAAAATCTCCAAAATCTCCAAAAATATTGGTGCCAATCCTTGCTAAGTTTTAAGTTGATCGATTAAACCTTTATGATTGAACGGTTCCTTGTTAATTTTCAAAAATCACAGGATCTCGTCAAAAAATATACCTGGGACCACCCATATGATGTAGTGTGTGTACACAATATCAGATCAATCTGTTGAACGGTCATTATTAGTTTCATATCGTTTAAAACTTTCTGCTCTAACTACCTTGCCTTGAACTGAAGATTCGAAGTCGCCGTGAATTTGACAGCCAACACGCAAAATGTCCCTAAAATGAAAAAAACTTTTGAAAATAACGACAGATTAGAGTGAAAATTGTCAAAAATACCTTAAATGTTGGTACCAATGACCATGCGAAGTTTTTAGTTGGTCGGTCAATCGGTTCCAGTTTAAATTTCAAAAATCACAGGAAAAATGGTTTCAAATTTGAACCAATTGGAGGATTTGGCTGAATTTTTTTTTGATTGGGTACAATGTTGGTTGCAATGACTTTGCTAAATTTCAAATTGATCGAACCAACCAATCGAAAGATAATTTTTATAAAATTTGAACCAATCACAGGATCCCGTTCAGAAAAGATCCCAGGGATCGCATAGATTACGTTAGTATGTGTACAAAATTTCAGATCGATTGGTTGTGCGGTTTGACCTGGGCAGTGCAGGCAAAAAAACAAAAACAAACAAACAAACAAACAAAAAAAAACACACACAGAGAAAGTGCCATAAGAGTACCGTGGTGACGCTCGCTACGCTCGCTCAATCAATACCCTGATTTATTTCATTAACTGTCTTACATCAATACTGCCATAAATAAATGCACATCTTTATATCTAAATATAGTTTATTGTCTTATCAAGTGAGTGAGGCGAAATTTAATGAACACAGAGCACAAAGAGACGAAGAATACGACAAATAAAAGTATTTCATTATTAAGTTGGTATTACACTGAGTTGCAACCCGTGGCTGGAACCCTCGTATGGTAAACTTTTGTTGCAAAAAGAGGCAAAAGCCTATCACACGCAAGGGTTTGGAATGATGTTGGTTGGTTCACAATTGACACTCTGGGTTGCGCAGAAAGCACTGTTTCCGGTTCCGGTTACTCACCATATTAGGTCAGTTCTGTCTAACTGTCAGAATAGAGAATTCACTATTTTTCAAACCAACTAGTGGGTTGACATGTGTTGACATGTGTCTGCACATGCGCGGTCATGTACACGGTTTGCAACACAGTATTATTATTTTTTAATTCAACATAATTTATTCCAGCTGGATTCACAAAAGTGTGTATTATAGTTTGTATAGTTTGTCACTAGAACTACCAATATCTCTATATTATAACTTAGTATGTTATGGTGTACATGGGGATTTTTAAAATTAAACTCATCCAATTAATTAAATATACACTGGTATCATGGTTATTAATTTGCCATCAATTTATACTTGTTTGTGAATCCAGCCCCAGTTACATAGAAGACTGACTACCTAATACCAAAGATGAGCTAATACCTACCTAACACAATAATGATTATATTAATTATAAACATTTTGAAAATCATGCAAACAATGCAATGACATGACTGCAAGATTCAAGTTTCTTTATTTATATTTTATACAGACTTGAGCAAGTGTAAATATAGAAGAGATGAAGCATAAACCCAGTAAATAGTAAAAATAAACAATACTTTGTTCAAAATGGCTTACGTATATAACCAGTACAAATATTAGACTGAGAGCAATCCATTTAGCAATCTAAAGTGGGTCTACAGGTATTCATGTCACAGACTGAAATCCAGTATTTACCATGAAGAGCCACCATAGTAAATTGTCTTGTAATAAAGAAGCGAGAACGTAAGACGGCGATATATTCTTGCCTTTTATGCTTAAACCTTTTGGAGATATCCAACATAAACATAATTTTATTTATTATTTTGTTCACTGAGAACAACAATTTGAAATTTGAAATTGTTTATTGCTCGTATTATGATGTATAATAAAACCGATTTAACATGGTTGAGAATCTGCGAAAATTTGACCAGAGGAATACTGCAGTGTAGTTTTTTAATATTGCTCTGTGGATTACTGACAGAGTGGGTTGTGGATTCAACCCTCAACCCAGAATTTCACACCATATGTCAAGTCGATTGCGCAATCGCATAATATAAATTACAATTGTATGTATTTATTTATGTGTATAATAATACTCCACAAAGGGACACAATGAACATACAAAACAACCACAATTCATTTCATAATTATGAAAATCTAACAGATAATATTAATCAATAAAATAGGTTTACAGAAAAGGAAAAAGATCAAGAATCCCTACAACCTGAATACAAACCTAATCTAGACTTGAACCAAACGCATGGTCTATAAAAGTGGACCTAATGTTTTAATTTCATTAATGTCTTATGATCTACAATAATTAACGTAGCCTATAAAACACATACGAGACTTGCAGTGCCGTTATATTATGTCCCTTCCAACTTTTTGGTGAATTATGATTCCAATGTATCTCCCTTGAAACACTGGGCGGAAAAAATCGTAATTCACAAATACATGAAATAATATGCACAGGCGGATTGGCACTTGTTTGTAAAATACACAATATGGTACTATTTGTTTCTATTGTTTCAATTTCTTATCATATCATTAGCTACTCTGAATGTGATAGTCACAGTTCGGACGGAATGTGTAGCTGAGAGCAACTGTCCAACTCTGCACAGTAAGAGCCAAGTATAGTCAAGTGCTTCCTCCATTCAAGCCACTACCACTCCACAGGAAAAACAAATCCCACATTTTAAATCAATCTTAAGCTTTAATTCTACTTTTGCATGGGGTACAGAGAGGTAATGTTTTAATTGTTTTATCGTATATTTAAATACAGTTATGAAAGAAAAGAAAGATATTAAAAAAGAAATACAAAATGTGGTACCTACAACAAATAAAATAGGAAGTAAAATCAATAAATACAATTATTTTTTATTACTTATTCACTGAGTCATGTTGCAGCTTCCCTATAGGCTGAAAACTTACATAATACATTTGCTAACATGATACTTATATGAACCAAAATGTTTATATTCCTTATTACATTTTTCACAAATGTGAACTTTGCCACAGTCATGTTTGACATGACTTTTAAGATGAGTAATACCGTTGAACTTTTTCCCACACTTCTGACAAACTAGAAGTTTACCACACTCATGCCTAGCATGCCTCACAAGATGATTCTTATATTTAAATGTTTTACTACACATATCACACGTGTGGATCTCCCCACAATCATGCTTCAGATGCGTATGCAGTAGAACTCGATGCGTGTATATTTTCCCACATTGAGGACACTGAAGTGGATTGATGTCACGATCAAACACAATCGGGAACTCGCGATTGCAACCATGTGCCAGATGTTTGCGAAGTTCGCCCCGATCTCCGAACTCACTCGAGCATTCAGCACATTGGAACAGCACACTCGGATGTCCTCCAACAGCAGAAGAAGTTGAGGCGGTGGAATGAAGCCATTGTGGCACTGAAACATACAGAAAGTGATGTTGAAGAATGTGGCTATGTTAATCTTGTTCGATTTATATTTCATCCATAAACCGAGAAATATAACCAAAATGTACAAAGTGTCAATGTCATTTACATGCTCTCTGTGTTAAATGTCCACCACACAGTGCGAATATAGGAATAGTTTGCATCAATATCATCTAAATTCATGCAACTGCAACCATGACATACGAAGTATACATTGATCGTGGGATCATAATGACATAATAATTTTATAGGGTTTTAAGGAAGTAACATACTATTTCCAATGTATAATATGTAAGGAAATCTCACAATGATACATTCTTAATATCTGTATTTTATTAGTATAAGCTACATGTGGAATATTTTGTTATTCAACACAGTCGTTGATAAATGTAAGTTGAGGCACAGTTCTGGAAAGTTTAAGTAGAGTTGATGTGAATAACCGACAGACTTCACAAATGTGTCAATCATAGTTATACATACTCTTTGTGGTAGACCACAACTGGTATAGAAACTGGTTCACTAAGCACGTGAACGAAAATAATATCTCAGAGAACGAAAATAAATTGTGTATATTTTCTAATGGAACATACGACAGCCACAATGTGATGAGTGACGACTTACGTAATAGTCTTTTACCTACTCACAGAATTAAAACAGAATAAGATTTAATTTTTTTTTTATGAATTGGACAATTCATGGAATCGAACATATTAGAGGAAGCTACCGATAATAATTACAATTTGAAATAGAATAATGTACAGGCCAATGCCAGTAATATGATTCAACTTCTATTCTACCAAGAAGCAAAACAAAACTTTAAATCATTCGCAACTATTTGTGATAACAAATGATACAATGTCATACCTTACTTTCTATAATTTTAATTACGAGTCACACGATTCAATATGTCTATTAAATGTTCGAACCTCATTATATTGTATATTATATTTCTCACGTGTTCTCGCAGCTTGCCATTAATTTATTATTTATTTTAAACACACATAAACCCACCCACAAACACATAAACCCACCCACAAACACACAAACCCACCCACAAACACATAAACCCACCCACAAACACACAAACCCACCCACAAACACATAAACCCACCCACAAACACATAAACCCACCCACAAACACATAAACCCACCCACAAACACACAAACCCACCCACAAACACATAAACCCACCCACAAACACATAAACCCACCCACAAACACATAAACCCACCCACAAACACACAAACCCACCCACAAACACATAAACCCACCCACAAACACACAAACCCACCCACAAACACACAAACCCACCCACAAACACATAAACCCACCCACAAACACACAAACCCACCCACAAACACACAAACCCACCCACAAACACATAAACCCACCCACACACCCATACAGACAAATATAATACATAATACTCTTCATGCATTCACAGGCAGAGGGGAGAGAGCGAAGACTAGCTACAACTTGTGATCCACGATCAAAATGTCATTCATGTATCGCTTTAAACTCTTAACGGCATTTCTCACCTACAATTGCGTTTCAGATGGCGTTGAAGATGAGCTATTCTTTTAAACTTGTGACCGCAATTATGACAAACTATCTCTTGACCACATTCATAAGTAACATGGCTCACAAGAAAATGTCTACTTTGAAACTGTTTATTACATTTCTCACATGTGTGTACTTTCCCACAATTATGTTTACATGACTTTGAAGATGACTTCTTCCGTTAAACTCTTTATAACACTTATTACAAAACAGAACTTTGCCACACTCATGCTTGACATGAGTATTTAGATGCTTCTTATGTTTGTATATTTTTCCACATTTGGGACATTGCAGTGGGTTGATTTTATCAGGCGCAGTCGCAGGCTCTAGGTTGCAGTTCACGATATGTTTGCGGATTTCGCTGCGATCTCTGAATTCAGCTGAGCAATCGAAACATTGGAAGAACACTCTTGGCTGTCCTTCAACAGCATCAGAAGTTGAGGCGATGGGAGAAGACAATTCTTGTGGCACTGAAACATAAAGACATATTACTTAGCACATTATATTACTTTAGAATTATATTGAAGAATAGGGGTTTCCATGCAACTGTTATGGGTAGTTAATTGTTTATATATTATCTAGATGGGACACAAATATACCATGACCGAATTACAATACGATAGTGCGGTAATGCACCTTACTCCCAGTAAATATACAATAGTTCCAATCAATAAGTATAAGGCAGACAGGCCCAAGTAATATGCTAGAGAATAGAGGAAATAGTATGTAAACAAATTGCTAAATTTTATTCAACATAAAAAAATTCGTGTGTCATGGGTAGACGGAGTATAAAGGAAATCATATCAGATTACAAAACTACAAGAGGAAGGTAAATAGTAAATACTGTCTGTATTCACAGAGGTAGATCGTTTATTCAATTTGAATATGCAATTTGAAACTATCTTTTTGCCAAAGATTTTTATTTGTTGAAAAAATAAACAAATAACACATTACCCAGAACCACAAAACCAAACACGAGCAATGTCTACAGGGCTGAAATATACAAATAACAAACAAAAACAGATATGATAGGAAGGGATGTGCATTGTTAAAAATATTCATCCGCATTCTCTATCTTCATTCCATTCTCTTCGGAGATCTCTAGCCCTCATCAGTGCGTTATTTGTGTTTACTGTCCGTCCGTCCGACAGGCAAGTGAAAGACGCGTCCCGCGATCGAGCTTCGGTTCGGTCGGATATTGTTCACAACGCACATCCCTTTCAATCATCCTGACTCCATGGAAGTTTTCCACAGAAACCTACATTCTCAAAAACAGATATATTTATCATAATACCTAAGACTAAAATATGTTATTTTGTGTCTTGTTCAATTGAGTTTGTGTATGCTCAGTTCTTGACATATGTGAATAGCACTACGGACAAGAATATTAATAGATTGAGTACTATTATTTAAGTGGCACTCTACAGCTGGGCTATCAGCACCAATACTTAATGAATGTGTCCATAGACTTTATAGCTGCAACTGATTTTTAGAGCTAGTCTGGAATCCCAATATTGTATGAAATCACGATAAATAACTAGATATAACATGTCATTTCATTTTGTGATAACATCTAGAAACCGACGAAGATGGACTGGAAGGGTGGAAATAGGGGGGGGGGGGGGGGGATCGGGAACAATTTCACCTACTATGTCTTACTTTATTCCAATACACTGCCAAAAAAATTAATGCAATTCTGCCCTAAAGTATATTTCCGCATTTGAGACACTGCATGGGTTGATATTCTCAGGCACTAATCGTCAACAATTCTTAAGATTGTGAAAAGCTAGATACGTGGAGACAAGATACTCTTGCTCAAAATAGAATTGGAGAAATGTGTATTAGAAAGACAAATTAAATGAATTGGTCTCTATCACCTAACACTTACTAACGTGGCTCTTATACGAACTAATATTCTTATACTGAGTACCGCATTTTCCACATATGTGAACTCTGCCACAATCATGTTTAACATGTCTTTGCAATTGACTGATACCGTTAAACTGCTTATTGCATTTCTTACAAACTAGGGCCTTGCCACATTCACGCTTAACATGATTAACCAAGTGACGTTCATGTTTGAATGTTTTTCCACACTTGGGACATTGCAGTGTATTGATATTATCAGGCACAATCGCAGGCTCTCGGTTGCAGTTCACGATATGTTTGCGAAGTTCGCTGCGGTCTCTGAATTGAGCTGAGCATTCAAAACATTGGAAGAGCACTCTTGGCTGTCCTTCAACAGCATCAGAAGTTGAGGCGATGGGAGATGACCGTTGTGACCCTGAAACATAAAGATATATTAGTAAGCACATTATTTTACTTTAGAATTATGTTGAAGAATAGGGTTTCCATGCAACTGTTAAAAATGAATAGTTAAATGTATATATCTTATCAAGAAGCCGGAACACAAATCACCGAATTATAATACGATAGTGTTAAATGCACCTTACTCATAGGGAATATACAATAGTTCGAATCAATAAGTATAAAGCCCAATTTACACGGTACAATTTCTGGAACAACTTCTGTGACACATTCGCAATTTTCATACAATTTTGAATTTACACGAAGCAACTTCTTGTCACAGAAATTGAGTTCAAATTGTATATCATTTTAATTTCATATTCTACTGTTCTAATTTCTAACACACAGAAGTGTGGCACAGAAGATGAACAAGAAATTGTACCGTATAATTCAGGCTTTAGGCAGATATAATGCAGGTAGGTATTAGTTGTTTGTAGGACATGTAGTATTTACCAAGGCTAAAAAAAAATTTGTGATTATTTGGGAGGAGGGAGTATAAAGAAAATCATATGAGTTTTCAAAACGACAAGAGGAAGGTAAATACAGTTCACAGGTAGATCGGTTCTTCAATCTGAATATGCAATAATAATCTATCCGCTGGTTCCAATTTAATGGGTCAGGGGGTGGGTGTTCCCACCAACACTAGGGCCGCAGGACTACTGGAGACCGGCTGGCCACGCCTGGCGTCTCCTTGAATATGTAATATTAAATTATTTTTTGTCCAAGATTTTTATTTGTTGAAAAGATAAACAAATACCATCACAAAACAAGAGGCTTGTCTACAGGACTGAAAGATACAAACAACAAACAACAAAAATAATACTTAATGTAATAGTCTGGTATCTTATCTATCCCTTGATATCTTTGATCAATTATCAGGCACAGGTGAACTACACCACCGAGATGTATTAATAATTTTTAAGTGATTCTCGGACACTAAAATCAATTTGTATGGTGAATAAGGTCAGCCTAATCGAGTGGGGGAAGGGATGATAACCCCCATCCCCCTCAACCCCCTTTCTAAACGCCTAATTAATAGATAGTGTGTTATGATTTGTGTGGTGCTCAAAAGCTGGTTATCAACACCAATACTTCATAGATGTGTCAAGTCTTCCTCCATATAGCTGCAACAGGAAATAAACATCAAAAACAAAATATAATCTAAGTATAATTTAATTTTGTGACCTATAATCAGGAAACTGACGAAGATGGACTGGAAATAAGGTCGAGTGTGGTTATTCACAGTGATAACCAGTTGATGGTAAAATTAAAATATAACAAGGATTCACAAAATAATGTTATTTTAATGAAATGTGGAATTTGGTGACTCTTACAGATTTGTATAAATACAACTAAAAATATAACAATTTCGGACTATATCACGTAATATGTCTCTCTTTATTCCAATTCACTATCAGAAAATCTAGTGCAATTCTGAAACAAAGTGTATTTCCACACTCGAGATAGTTGAAAATCTCAGGCCCTATCGCAGGCTCTCGTCAACAACTAAATTACAAAATCATTAAGGTGGATTCACACGGCCGTTTCAAACTTCCCAGGTTTGCCAAAGTTCCGAATCGCCGTTCCAAAAACTCCCGTGTGAACTATGAAAGTTTGGAACTCAATCTTCGCAGTTCGAATCTTTTCACAGTTCACACAGGAGTTTTTGGAACGGCGATTCGGAACTTTGGCAAACTTGGGAAGTTTGGAACGGCCGTGTGAATCCACCTTTAGACAAAATGGAATTGGGGAAATGTGTATTAAAAAGAAAATGTTGACTTTCATAAACTTAACGCGCACAATTCTTAATATGGTTCTTTAACGAAGCAATATTTTTATACTGCAAACCGCATTTCTCACACTTGTGTACTTTGCCACAATCATGTTTTACATGGCGCTGAAGTTGACTCATGCCGTTTAACGTCAAAAAGCACGTCTGACAAGTCAGTACTTTCCCACACTCATGCCTAATATGATAATTAAGGCCCCTTTTATTCACAAATTGTTTCTTACATTTCTCACATGTGTGTACTTTACCACAATCATGTTTTACATGCCGCTGAAGTTGACTCATGCCGTTAAACTCTTTATTACACTTCTCACAAACTAGAACTTTGCCACACTCATGTTTCACATGAGTATATAGATGATTATTATATTTGAATATTTTTCCACATTTGGGACATTGCAGTGGGTTGATATTATCAGGCACACTCCCAGGCTCTCGGTTGCAGTTCACGATATGTTTGAGAAGTTCACTGCGGTCTGCGAATTCAGATGAGCATTCAGCACATTCGAAGAACACTCTTGGCTGTCCTTCAACAGCATCAGAAGTTGAGGAAGACAATTCTTGAGACACTAAAACATACAGATAAATCAATTACAATTGCGTTTTAGAGAATTTAAATAAGTATGTTATTTTATTGTTTATATTATCATATACATATATAATACAAGTTACCATAAGTTATATTATTCCAAATTCGATCATGCATCCTACTCATATAGGTAACAATGGTTTGAATATGGTATATATAATGCATGCATAAGTTATTTGCATGCTTAGCATTTGAAAAAGAGTTCATAGTGTGACAGAATATAAAGGATTTGCTACGAGATTACAAAAATTACAAAAGAAAGGTAGATAAGTTTGTTTTCTCAATATGATCATCCAATATTTCATAAATGCACATTGTGGCAATTTATCCTTTCCTCACATTGATCAACTGAATTTGAGCATGCTCAGTTCTAGAAAGATGAACCCATAAAAAACACTCCGTGTAAAAATACCAGCTAATTCTCTTCAACTATAAAAAAATAGAAGAAATCTAAAAATTCAGCACTGAAAAGTAGTGATATCAAAAAATGGGCCAAGTCAAAACTTAATTTTAAAAACCAAAATATGCTTGGCGCATCGTGTATATAAATAGTATATGTCAAAAATAAAATGAACCTGAATATATATAATATACCTATAGTAATGCCCTTAAAAACGATGCGCCAAGTATATTTTGGTTATTAAAATTAAGTTTTGACTTGGCCCATTTTTTGATATCACTACTTTTCACTTTTCAGTGCTGAATTTTTAGATTTCTTCTATTTTTTTATAGTTGAAGAGAATTGGCTGGTATTTTTACACGGAGTGTTTTTTATGGGGATAACACTAATTTTTTTAGTTTATTTACACAGCTTGTAACACATATCGGAGCAACAATGACTAATTCCTTTAAAAAAATACGTCATTTCCGAATTGGTTACAAAGAAAAAAAAATTGGTTCTAAATATAAGCTTAAAGTGATATTCCATGAAGAATTGCGAAAGCTTCGTTCCAATCGGTTCAGCCGTTTTCGAGATATGGCATAACTTCCGGTTTTCAAAATGGCGGCTGAAATTACTGCCACTTAGAATTTATTTCTATAAATGTTATGTATCATTATAAGCCTTCTGAATATATCGTTATTGTAGTAAGAGTTGATTTTAGTCAGATTTGGCATATTTATGATATTTATGACGTCATTTCCTGTTTCAATAATAACAAATCTCTATTTTGACTATCGATTTTCATGTAGATGACCGTCTGAATCGATTGGCGTAAATTCCGTTCCGATCGGTTCAGCCGTTTATGAGATAAGACGTCACTTCCGGTTTCAAAATGGCGGCACAAAATAATTCATAACAAAAGGCACCTCAGACGCCAAAAGTGCACATGTGGTAAAAAATTCAGATTTATCGGTTTAGCCGTTTAGACTGTGGCCCTGTCAATAGGGTTCCCTGATATCATCAGAATCATCATCATCATCATCATCAGATAGCTTTTAAAAGGGGTGTAATTTCACTGTTTTCACGGCCCTCTAGCTCGCAAACAGCATAACCTATTGTTCCTTAATTTGGTATATGATGTGGGGTGGGCCATAGCTCGAAATTAAGATATTTTGCAACAATGTGAGATTTCCCAATTTTGAGATCCAGTAGGCCAAAAATGCCATGTTATTGCTTACAGTAAAAGTGTTTGGTCTGCTCCTCAGTTTATTAGGCATTTACGGTATGTTGAGTGAGTGTGAGTGTACAGTACGACTTGGCTGGGTGGAGCGACCGCTCCACTAGATACTCAAGCACAGTTGGAATGATTTACGAACAATAATACTTCACAGTTTTTGATCTCACAACATGTGGAGACAAAGTGGAGACCTGAAGAACATACATAGGATTTATTTCACCTAGCATCAGGAAATCGACGAAGATGGACTGGAAATAAGGGCGAATGTGGTTATTTACATTGATAACCAGTTGATGGTAAAATTAAATAGAACTAAGATTCACAAAATAATTTTATTTTAATGAAATGTGGAATTTGGTGACTCTTACAGATTGTATAAATACAACTAAAAATAGAACCATTTCGGAGAAAATCAAGTAATATGTCTCACAATATTCCAATTAACTGTCAGAAAAGCAAGTGCAATTTTATCCCAAAGGTATATCCACATTTGAGACAATGCTCTCAGATATAGTTGATATTCTCAGGCTCTATCGCAGGCTCTCGTCAACAACAAAATTACAAAATCATTAGACAAAATGGAATGGGGTAAAAGTGTATTAAAAAGAAAATGTTGACTTTCATAAACTTAACGCGCACAATTCTTAACATGGCTCTTAAACGAAGCAATATTATTATACCGCAAACCGCACTTCTCACAGGTGTGTACTTTGCCACAATCATGTTTTACATGGCGCTGAAGTTGACTCATGCCGCTGAACGTCAAAAAGCTCTTCTGACAAGTCAGAGTTTTCCCACACTCATGTTTAACATGGCAATTAAGCACACCTTTATTACCAAATTGTTTCTTACATTTCTCACATGTGTGGATTTTACCACAATCATGTTTTACATGACTTTGAAGATGTCTTATTCCGTTAAAATCTTTGTTACACTTCTTACAAACTAGAACTATGCCACACTCATGCTTAACGTGGGCACTAAGATGATTCTTATGTTTGTATATTTTTCCACATTTGGGACATTGCAGTGGGTTGATTTTATCGGGCACAATCGCAGGCTCTCGGTTGCAGTTCACGATATGTTTGCGAAGTTCGCTGCGGTCTCTGAATTCAGTTGAACATTCAGCACATTGGAAGAACACTATTGGCTGTCTTTCAACAGCATCAGATGTTGAGGCGATGGGAAAAAACAATTCTTCAGACACTGAAACATACAGAAAAATCAATTACAATTACGTTTTAGAGAATTAAAATTTGATACTTTATTGTTTAAATATTATCTAATCATCTTAAAAACTGAACACATCTATACAAGTTACCAGATTATAAGTAATAATAATCAAAATGCGATCATGCATCCTACTCATCCTACTCATAAAGGTATCACTGGTTTGAATATGGTATAATGCAGGTATAAATGGACTGCAGTATTAGAATTTGAAAAAGAGTTCATAGTGTGACAGAAGTTAAAGGAATTGCTACGAGATATCAAAAATACAAAAGGAAGGTAGGTACGATTGTTTCTTCAATATGTTAATCCAATATTACACAAGTGCACATAATATGCGGCATCTTATCCTTTCCTTCCTCACATTGATGAACTGAATTTAAGTATGCTCAGTTCTTGAAGATGAATGCTACTCAAGCACAGTTGAATTAAACTACGAACAATAATACTTCACTGTTTATGATCTCACAATATGTGATACAAAGTGGAGACCTGAAGAACTTGAAATGCTGAATATAATCTAAGTATGTTTTAATTCTGTGACCTCATCAGTCAGGAAACCGACGAAGATGGAGTGGAAATTTGGTCGAGTGAGGTTGTATTTACATTGAAAACCAGTTGGTGGTAAAATTACAATATAACTAAGATTCACAACATAATTTTATTTTAATGAAATGTGGAATTTATTAACTCTTACAGATTTGTATAAATACAACTAAATAAATAACAATTTCGGACAATATCACGTAACATGTCTCTCTTTATTCAGAAAATCTAGTGCAATTCTGCCCAAAAGCGTATTTCCACATTTGAGACAACGCTCTCACATAGTTGATATTCTCAAGCTCTATTGCAGGCTCTTGTCAACAACAAAATGACAAAATCATTAGACAAAGTGGAATTGGGGAAATGTGTATTAGAAAGAAAATTTAGACTTTAATAAACTTAACGCGTACAATTACAAACGTGTCTCTTAAAAGATTTAATATTTTTATACTGCAAGCCACATTTCTCACATGTGTGCACTTTACCACAATCATTTTTTACATGACTTTGAAGTTGACTTATAACGTTAAACTCTTTATTACACTTCTTACAAACTAGAACTTTGCCACACTCATGCTTAACGTGAGCACTAAGATGATTCTTATATTTGTATATTTTTTTTATACATTTGGGACATTGCAGTGGGTTGATATTTTCAGGCACAATCGCAGGCTCTCGGTTGCAGTTCACTGTATGTTCGCGAAGTTCGCTGCGGTCTCTGAATTCAGATGGACATTCAGCACATTGGAAGATCACTCTTGACTGTCCATCAACAGCATCAGATGTTGAGGCGCTGGGAAAAAACAATTCTTCAGACACTGAAACATACAGAAAAATCAATTACAATTACGATTTAGAGAATTAAAATTTGATACTTTATTGTTTAAGGGCCGGAATTACCAAAGTAAATCTGAGCTGGATTAACTTAATATTGGACTTAATTGGCGGCATCAGCCAATCAGATACCTCAAAATGATTGAAACAGTTGAATTTAATCCAAAAGTTAGTTAATCCAGCAAATTTAACTTTAGTTATACCGGGCCTAAATATTATATAATCATCCTAAAATTAGGAAAACGCTCAGTGTAACGCGTTGATGAGCGAGCACGGGTACGTGCAAATTCTCGAACGAGAAATGCGTACACACCGCAAAGAAAACATATACATCCATATTTAATTGAAATATGATCACTCCATCAACATAAAGTATGCTTTTCATCGAAACTTGAAAATAGCATCTAAGCACCCTGGTACATCAATTCATATTCAATTCAAGTGGCGCTGGAAAACATTCATTTCGATACTTCATATCTGACAGATATTAAAAATGTCAATAAGTTCATACGCTGTGGTTCATACGTTCTTAACTGATTGGGATGAAAATTTGTAAATTAATAGGCTGCAATGTTGGTCCTGACGACCATGCAAAATACTAGGAAAACGCTTAGTGTAACGCGTTGATGAGCGAGCCCTGGTACGTGCAAATTCTCGAACCGGAAATGCGTACACAACGCACAGAAAACATATACATCCATATTGAATTGAAATATGATCACTCAATCAACAACTCAATTCATCGAAACTTGAAAATAGCATCTAAGCACCCTGGTACATATACAGCAAATCAGATTCAATTCAATTGGCACTGGAAAACATTCATTTCGATACTTCTTTACTGACAGATATTAAAAATGTCAATAAGTTCATACGTTCTTAACTGATTGGGATGAAATTTTGTAAAATAAGACACAATGTTGGTCTTAATGATCATGCAAAATATGAGTTTGATCAGAATTATCCAAGACCTTTTTCATTTTTCAGCCTATCAGAAAATATTTATTTAAATTTTAACCAATAAATGGATTTTAAAAAAAATTAGGGTATGCAAACAGAAAAGGTTGTCTCTACATGTGTTCAAAATTTCAGCTCGATCGAAGAAAAACTCTAACCTGTACAGCCAAAATATGAGTTTGATCAGATTTATCGAAGACCATTGTCATTTTTCAACCTACCATCAGGAGATGTTTATTTAAATTTTAACCAATCAATGGATTTCAAAAAAATTAGGGTCTGCAAACAGAAAAGGTTGACTCCACATGTGTGCAAAATTTCAGCTCGATCGAAGAAAAACTCTGACCTGTATACCCTCAGGTAACAGAAAAGACACACAAAAAAAAAGGTTCGTGCCAAAAGAGCCAAAAGGAGACGCTCGCTCAATTAGTTGGATCAGATTTATATCAGACCATAAAAAGGGTGGTGTGGCTACAAGCCATTATAAATTAAGCTTTACAAATGTCATGTAAATGTCTATTACTCTTAAAGTTCATTATAGATTTTACAGATTTGTCAAAAAATAGGTACTTAAAATGCTGGTACCAATGACAATGCAAATTCTGGTGATGATCGGTCAAACGATTGCAGTTATATTGACACACAGAGTTTCTTTCATCCCCATTGCCAAGCACAGCATCAAGTACACATCAAGTTTACGATGCAACCAATGGATCAATCATGCTGAAAATCATTTTGACCATAACGAGAATAGTAATATAAGTTTTGTGAAAAAATTGGCCTGATCCCTTACTTCGTTTGGCAGGAGACGCCAAATGCACAAATAAACACACAAAAAAAAACAGAGATTCGAGCCATAAGTTTCAAGTGGAGACGCTCGCTACGCTCGCTCAATTAGAACACAAACAAGTTACCAGATTATAAGTAATATTATTCAATATGCGATCATGCATCCTACTCATCCTACTTATAATAGGTAACAATGGTTTGAATAAGGTATAATGCAGGTATAAGTGGACTGCAGTCTAAGAATTTGAAAAGAGTTCATAGTGTGACAGAAGTTAAAGGAATTGCTACGAGATTACAAAAGGACAAAAGGAATGTAAGTTAGTTTGTTTCTTCAATATGTTTAAAACTAGGAAAACGCTCAGTGTAACGCGTTGATGAGCGAGCACGGGTACGTGCAAATTCTCGAACCGGAAATGCGTACACAACGCACAGAAAACATATACATCCATATTGAATTGATTATGATATCAACTTAAAAGTGTATGATTTTCATCGAAACTTTAAAATACAATCTAAGCACCTGGTTCATAAAGCAAATCAGAATCAATTTTCAATTGGCACTGGAAAACATTCATTTCGATACTTCATTACTGACAGATATTAAAAATGTAAATAACTTCATACGTTTTAAACTGATTGGGATGAAATTTTGTAAAATAAGAGACAATATTGGTCTTAATGATCATGCAAAATATGAGATTGATCAGAATTATCGAAGACCGTTTTCATTTTTCAGCCTATCAGGAGATATTTATTTAAATTTTAACCAATGAATGGATTTCAAAAAAAAATATGGTACCTATGCAAACAGAGAAGGTTGGTTTTACATGTGTACAACATTTCAGCTCGATCAAAGAAAAACTCTGACCTGTATAGCCAAAATATGAGTTTGATCTGATTTATCGAAGACCATAGTAATTTTTCAACCTACCATCAGGAGATGTTTATTTAAATTTTAACCAATCAATGGATTTCAAAAAAATTAGGGTCTGCAAACAGAAAAGGTTGTCTCCACATGTGTGCAAAATTTCAGCTCGATCGAAGAAAAACTCTGACCTGTATACCCTCAGGTAACAGAAAAGACAAAAAAAAAAAAAAAAAAAAAAACAGAGGTCCGTGCCAAAAGAGCCAAAAGGAGACGCTCGCTTCGCTCGCTCAATTACATAAATGTACATAACATGCGGCATCTTATGCTTTCCTCACATTGATCAACTGAATTTGAGTATGCTCAGTTCTTGAAAGATGAATGACACTCAAGCACAAATGAAATAAACTACGAACAATTATACTTAACAGCTTGTGATCTCACAACATGGAGACAAAGTGGAGACCTAAAGTACATACATTGATTTAATAAGCATCAGGAATCAGGATCAGGAAATCGACTAGCATCGACTAGCGTCGACTAGCATCGACTAGCATCAGGAAATCGACGAAGATGGAGTGGAAATAAGGTAGAGTGTGGTTATTCACAGTGATAACCAGTTGATGGTAAAATTAAACTAGGAAAACGCTCAGTGTAACGCGTTGATGAGCGAGCACGGGTACGTGCAAATTCTCGAACCGGAAATGCGTACACAACGCACAGAAAACATATACATCCATATGGAATTGATTATGATATCAACTTAAAAGTGTATGCTTTTCATCGAAACTTTAAAATAGCATCTAAGCACCAGGTTCATAAAGCAAATCAGAATCAATTTTCAATTGGCACTGGAAAACATTCATTTCGATACTTCATTACTGACAGATATTAAAAATGTAAATAACTTCATACGTTCTTAACTGATTGGGATGAAATTTTGTAAAATAAGAGACAATATTGGTCTTAATGATCATGCAAAATATGAGTTTGATCAGAATTATCGAAGACCGTTTTCATTTTTCAGCCTATCAGGAGATATTTATTTAAATTTTAACCAATGAATCTGAGTAACGCGTTGATGAGCGAGCACGGATACGCGCAACACCTCGAACCGAAATTCTGTCTATCGAAAATGTCATTAAAAGCCAATAATTCTAAAATTTCGCCACAGATTTGTATAGAAATCTCAAAACATTCCTAAAATATTGGTCCAAATAACCATGCAAAGCTTTAAGTTGATCAATTGAACCTTTATGATTGAACTGTTCCGTGTTAATTTTAAAAAATCACAGGATCTCCTTCAAAAAATATACCTGAGACCACTCATATGATATAAGTGTGTCTACACAATATCAGATCGACTGTTGAACGGTCATTATCAGTTTCATTTGCGTTTGAAAGTTTCTGCTCTAACTACCTTGCCTTGAACTGAAGAGTCGAAGTCGCCGTGAATTTGACAGCCAACACGCAAATAGTCCGTAAAATGTCAATAACGTTTGGATTTAAACACAGATTAGTATGAAAATTGTCAAAAATGCAGATAATGTTGGACCCAACCATCATGCGAAGTTATAAGTTGATCGTTCAATCGGTTATAGTTTAAATTTCTAAAAACACAGGAAAGATGGTTTTAAATTTTAACCAATGGGAGGATTTGGCTGAAACTTTGTTTGATTGGGTACAATGTTGGGGGTAATGACTTGTCAAAATTTCAATTTGATCAAAACAACCAATCGAAAGTTAATTTTTTTTAAATTTGAACCAATCAATGGATTTAAAAAAAATTAGGGTCTGCAACAATCAGAAATGTTACGTACATGTGTGCAAAATTTCAGCTCGATCGAAGAAAAACTCTGACCTGTATATCGTCAGTAACAGAAAAAAAAAAAACAAACAAAAAAAAAAACAGAGGTCCGTGCCAAAAGAGCCAAATGGAGACGCTCGCTTCGCTCGCTCAACTAGGCTTCACAAAATAATTTTATTTTAATGAAATGTGCAATTTAGTGACTCTTACAGTTTTTATAAATGCAACTAAAAATAAAACAATTTCGGACAATATCACGTAATATGTCTCTCTTTATTCCAATTCACTGTCAGAAAATCTAGTTTAATTCAGCCTTAATGTGTATTTCCACATTTGAGAAAATGCTCTCAGATAGTTGATACTCATTAATCCGTCGCCATTAGCATCGCTGCAGAACAGTGCGACGTTAAGCCCCAGACAAAAAAAATATATTCCCAGGCTCTATTGCAGGCCCTCGTCAACAACAAAATTACAAAATCAATAGACAAAATGGAATTTGGGAAATGTGTATTAGAAAGAAAATTTTGATAAATCAATTCTTAACATGGCTCTTTAACGAAGTAAAATTTTGATGCTGCATACCGCATTTGTAACAGGCATGAACTTTTCCACAATCATGTTTGACATGGCGTTGAAGATTACATATTCCGTTTAACTCTTTATTACACTTCTTACAAACTAGAACTTTGCCACACTCATGCTTAACGTGAGCACTAAGATGCATTTTACGTTTGTATATTTTTCCACATTTGGGACATTGCAGTGGGTTGACTTTATCAGGCACAATCGCAGGCTCTCGGTTGCAGTTCGTGATATGTCTGCGGAGTTCACTGCGATCACTGTATTCAGATGAGCAATCAGCACATTGGAAGATCACTCTTGGCTGTCCTTCAACAGCATCAGAAGTTGAGGCGATGGGAGAAGACAATTCTTCAGACACTGAAATATACAGATACATTAATTACAATTGTGTTTAAGAGAATTAAAATATGATATTGTAATATGATATTGTATTGTTTATTTGTCTTATATCATATATATATATATATATGTCTTCTGACCTCTTCATCACGGGTCTCGGACTGTAGAAATCTAGTGGAGCGGTCGCTCCACCCAGCCAAGTCGTACTATACACTCACAGTCACTCAACATACCGTAAATGCCTAATAAACTGAGGAGCAGACCAAACACTTTTACTGTAAGCAACAACATGGCATTTTCGGCCTACTGGATCTCAAAATTGGTAAATCTCACATTGTTGCGAAATATCTTAATTTCGAGCTATGGCCCACCCCACTACATATACCAAATTTGGGAACAATAGGTTATGCCATTTGCGCGCTAGAGGACCGAGAAAACAGTGAAATTACACCACTTTCTGATTCTGAAGATGATGATGATTCTGATGATATCACGAAACGTCGCTATCACCGCCACAGCCTAAACGGCTGAACCGATCGACCTGAAATTTTTACCACATGTGCACTTTTGGCGTCTGAGGTGCCTTTTTATAAAACCAACCGGAAGCTGCCATTTTGAAACCGGAAGTGACGTCATAACTCAAAAACGTCTGGACCGATTAGAACGAAATTAGCGCCATTCGATTTAGATGGTCATCTATATGAAGTATCAATAAAAAAAATATTATTTTCTTATTTTCTAAACCGGAAGTGACGTCATAAATACGCAATATTTAACTTATTTCAACAAATTATACTTAAAATACGTACATAATTAACTTACATTGTAACATAGACAATACAATTTATATATTCAAGGTAGCAGTGTTCTCGGCCGCCATTCCTGAAACCGGAAGTGACGTCATATATCTAAAACGCCTGTACCGATTGCAACTGAACTAGCTCCTGCGTATTCATTCTGCTATTTATTTGAAAAATCAATTGTGAAAAATGAATAAATAAATTAATGGTACCGGAAATGGCGGCAGGAACCACTAAATGAAACCGGAAGTGACGTCATATATTACAAACGGCATGACCGATTTTACGGAAATATAGGGATTAGGAATTCAGATGGTCGTTCATGAAGGTATCAACTAGATAAAACTAGATTGTTTTCTTATTACCTATACCGGAATTCGGCCGCTATTTCAAAACCGGAAGTGACGTCATGTATCGAAAACGGCTGGATCGATTATAACGAAACTTAAGCTATTCTTCTTGGATAATCATTTTCATCTTATACCAAACGCAACTTTTCATAGTAACCAAATCGGTTGAGGCGTATTTTTTTAAAGAAATTAGTCCCTGCTCGGACATGTGCTACAAGCTGTATGAATAAACTAACAAAAGAAGTGATATCCCAGAAAAAACACTCCGTGTAAAAATACCAGCCAAGTCTCTTTAACTATAAAAAAAAATAGAAGAAATCTAAAAATTCAGCACTGAAAAGGAGTGATATCAAAAAAGGAGCCAAGTCAACGAATTTTCCAAATTTTAATCGTACCATTGAAATAAAAATATCAACCCCCGAGAAATACTTAAAAAAAGGACTTGGCGCATCGTTTTTTTAAAGACATTTTTCTATTCTTAAGCTTATGCCACTCACATACTACGTAGTTCAGAAATGCCTAGAAAAATTGGGACAAAACTTTCAAATTAAATATTGAACATTCTGTAAAATATTTTAAATTTAAATATAAGTACGCAAAGAAACATAGCATTGTCTTACAAGCAATAAATACAGAACAGTTGTGTTTGTGATTGGTAGGTACCTATAGTTTTGTGGGTACATCAACATACCTACTACAGCATTATACTTTGAACCTTCTCGCCGTGTAATTAATTGCTATTAATTAACATTTTATACCAAAAAAATTCATAAATTACATAACGTATTACTTTAGATAAAAATCTAGTCAGTAATTATTTGAGCAGCATGGCTCAGTGCACTAGTCACTTATACAAATCTCATTGACGGCCTTCTTGTAAAGAGCGCTTTCGCTATTTCCCTCAGTCACGATATTGAGAAGTATGATTGATTAATATGACCCTAGAAATAGTGGCAATAACGAATAGACTAGGCCGCTTCCGTTTATTCGTTATTCGTTTATCCGTTTATTTCCTCTGAATATTGACAAAATACCAAAACTGCCAGTAGGTAAGAGTACTAGTTATATTAAAACGTAGTATGATTCGTCGATAATGAATGTGATATACTCAGGAAAATATACTTGTAGAGTTCTTCCTATACTTTTAGGATAGAAAAGTGTCTTTAAAAAAACGATGCGCCAAGTCCTTTTTTTAAGTATTTCTCGGGGGTTGATATTTTTATTTCAATGGTACGATTAAAATTTGGAAAATTCGTTGACTTGGCTCCTTTTTTGATATCACTCCTTTTCAGTGCTGAATTTTTAGATTTCTTCTATTTTTTTTTATAGTTAAAGAGACTTGGCTGGTATTTTTACACGGAGTGTTTTTTCTGGGATCTAGTGGAGCGGTCGCTCCACGCCAGCCAAGTCGTACGGCGCGCGCACACTCTCATATAAAGGCTGGAGCAAACCCACTTTTACTGTAAGCATCAAAGTGGCATTTTCGGCCTACTGGATCTTAAAATTGAGAAATCTCACATTGTTGCGAAATATCTTAATTTCGAGCTATGGCCCACCCTACAACATATACCAAATTTGGGAACAATAGGTTACGCCCTTTGCGCGCTAGAGGGCCGTGAAAACAGTGTTTTAGGGCGGTTTTCATAATAATAATCTTAGTAGTAGTAGGCTGGAGCTAAAATCCGGTAAACAGGCCACAGCCTAAACGGCTGAACCGATTGATCTCACATTTTTACCACGTGTGCACTTTTGGCGTCTGATTTAACCTTCTCCCCATGACTTTTTTGTGCCGCCATTTTGAAACCGGAAGTGGCATCATATCTCGACAACCGCTGGACCGATTGGAACGAAATTTGCGCCAAACGATTCAGACGGTCATCTATATGCATTATCAGTAGCAAAATACTAAAAATTATGTTAACGAAACAGGAAATGACGTAATGAAATTTGAAATACATCTATTGGCATTTTGGCAACAAAGGTTGATCCTATTATTTTGATATTTATGTAACGTATGTACTTTTGACATCTCATTTGAATTGTTATAAAACCAACCGGAAGACGCCATTTTGAAACCGGAAGTGACATCATGTCTCAAAAACGGCTAAACAGATTAGAACAAAACCAGCGCTAAACGATTTAGACGGTCAACTTTATGTAATCAGTAATATTTGATGATTCAAATATCGTAACCGGAAATGACGTCACACATTTTATGACCTATACCGGAAATGACGTCATAAATATGCTAAATGACGCTAAATTCACCACTTTATACTTTAAAATAGATATAAGTAAACGTACTTTGTAAATAATTATAAATTCAAGGTTGCAGTGTTCTCGGCGGCCATTTTTAAAACCGGAAGTGACGTCATATATCGTAAACGGTTGTACCGATTGCAACCTAAGTTTGGAAATGTGTTGGACTAATAATTATGAATTCAAGACGACATTATTTTCGGCCGCCATTGTTAAAACCGGAAGTGACGTCAAATATCGAAAATGGCTGTACCGATTGCAATCAAATTTTGGAAATGTGTTGTACTAATAATTATGAATTCAAGACGACATTATTTTCGGCCGCCATTGTTAAAACCGGAAGTGACGTCATATATCGAAAATGGCTGTACCGATTGCAACCAAATTTTGGAAATGTGTTGTACTAATAATTATGAATTCAAGACGACATTATTTTCGGCCGCCATTGTTAAAACCGGAAGTGACGTCATATATCAAAAACGGCTGTACCGATTGCAACCAAATTTTGGAAATGTGTAGGAGTAATAATTATGAATTCAAGACGACATTATTTTCGGCCGCCATTGCTAAAACCGGAAGTGACGTCATATATCGAAAACGGCTGGACCGATTGTAACGAAACTTAAAGCTATTCTTCTTGGATAATTATTTTAATCTTATATACCAAACGCAACTTTTCTAAGTATCCAAATCGGCATAGGCGTATTTTTTTAAAGAAATAAGTTCTTGCACGGACACAAGCTGTGCTACAAGCTGTATGAATAAACTAACAAAAGAAGTGATATCCCAGAAAAAAACACTCCGTGTAAAAAAGGCAGCCAAGTCTATTTACTTTAAAACAATTCAACACCGAAAAGGAGTGATATCAAAAAAGGAGCCAAGTCAATGACATTTCCAAATATTTAATCGTATCTTTGAAATAAAAGTATAAACACCGAGAAATACTTTACAAAAGGACTTGGCGCATCGTTTTTTTAAAGACATTTTTCTATTCATAAGCATGTGCCATTTATATACAACCGTCATTTTGAATGTTTAGAATAATAGGGAAACATCTTTCAATTAGGTACATATTATACATACCTTCTGTAAAATATTTTCTATATGATTATATACGCTATGAAACTTGTTGTCTATGCTTTCTATAAATATACACAATAGTTATCTTCGTAATATTGTTTCGTGGTGAATATAATTAAGTCTCATGCGTTATACCTTCTCATCATGTAACAATTTCTATTAATACACATTTTATAAAAATACATTTCACAAAGAAGACAGTCATATTGAATTTCTATTAAAAAATTTAACTTTATACACTTGACACTTCAAAAATATATAATTGTGTTCCATTAGTTAGTAATTATTTGACAACGTTTCATGATTTCCTTCAGTCAAGATCAAATTATGAAAAGATACCAGTCTAATATCGCCATATTAACAGTACTGCAAGAATCTGTATGAGCCCACTTCCAATTGATATGAAGGGATGTGTGTTGTGAAAAATATCCGACCGAACCGGGGCACGAACTTGGGACCTCTCACTTGCCGGGCGAGAGCTCTACCAACTGAGCTACCCGATCGGACGGGCGGACATTAGACTCAACACACTGATGAGGATCCTGACTCCTGACTCCATGGAAGTTTTCCAAAGAAACCTACATTCTCACCACTTCCAATTGTTATGTAATTCTTTCACCCTTATATTACTTATATATTACAGCATAAAATCATGCTTCTATCGCCATTGACAAAACTATAAAATAGTCATTACTAAAAGTAGCTTGATTCATAGATTCTGGCTCTAATAGAAAGAGGAAAATGTACCTACTTGTAAATTTCTTTCCACTTTTAGGATAGAATGATGTCTTTAAAAAAACGATGCGCCAAGTCCTTTTGTAAAGTATTTCTCGGTGTTTATACTTTTATTTCAAAGATAGGATTAAATATTTGGAAATGTCATTGACTTGGCTCCTTTTTTGATATCACTCCTTTTCGGTGTTGAATTTTTTTAAAGTAAAGAGACTTGGCTGCCTTTTTTACACGGAGTGTTTTTTTCTGTACAGTTTATATGGAACAAAACCACTGCAGATTGGATCGCCTGCTTAGCTTAGTGGTTAGAGCACTGGACCGGCAATTCAGGGACGTGGGTTCGATCCCCACAGTAGGCAAATATTTTCAATTTGCAGTTGGTATTAATTATCATCACCCCATCTGAGGTCATCAGAAAAAACCAAGTTTGACATATATATATATAGATAAGTTCAGTGAAAATAATTCCATAGCTTGGAATGGTTTATTAGATTTACTTTGTCCTAATATATATATATATATTAAAGACATGATACGGTATTATGCTACGTAAATAGTTTATTCAAACCGACGTTTCGACAGGCGTCCGCCCACCCTTATCAAGGTACAAACCAAAAAATCAAAAACTAAAAATGTACAGAGAAATCTGTCAGCTGTCAAATAAGAAAAAACAATGCCAGAAACAGAACATATACAATACTAAGAGGCTCAGGAAAAACAGCCATCTCGAAATCCATAAAAACGTCAACCAATCAGGGTCGATTACATCTCTTGTACATGGATCTTATATATATATATATATATATATATATATATATATATATATATATATATATATATATATAAGAAAACTCATTTTCGGTATTATGCCAAGCGATATTTAATAGTGCAATAACGTTTCGACAGTATTGCAACTGTCATCATCAAATTGCCAAAACTTTACAAATCAAAAAACTCCCAGCAGACAAAAGCTAACGTAATAAAACAAAATTTATATGCAACTAGATGTAAAAATTTATAACTAGGAAAACGCTCAGTGTAACGCGTTGATGAGCGAGCACGGGTACGTGCAAATTCTCGAACCGGAAATGCGTACACAACGCACAGAAAACATATACATCCATATTGAATTGATTATGATATCAACTTAAAAGTGTATGCTTTTCATCGAAACTTTAAAATAGCATCTAAGCACCTGGTTCATAAAGCAAATCAGAATCAATTTTCAATTGGCACTGGAAAACATTCATTTCGATACTTCATTACTGACAGATATTAAAAATGTAAATAACTTCATACGTTCTTAACTGATTGGGATGAAATTTTGTAAAATAAGAGACAATATTGGTCTTAATGATCATGCAAAATATGAGTTTGATTAGAATTATCGAAGTCCGTTTTCATTTTTCAGCATATCAGGAGATATTTATTTAAATTTTAACCAATGAATCTGAGTAACGCGTTGATGAGCGAGCACGGATACGCGCAACACCTCGAACCGAAATTCTGTCTATCGAAAATGTCATTAAAAGCCAATAATTCTAAAATTTCGCCACAGATTTGTATAGAAATCTCAAAACATTCCTAAAATATTGGTCCAAATAACCATGCAAAGCTTTAAGTTGATCGATTGAACCTTTATGATTGAACTGTTCCGTGTTAATTTTCAAAAATCACAGGATCTCCTTCAAAAAATATACCTGAGACCACTCATATGATATAAGTGTGTCTACACAATATCAGATCGACTGTTGAACGGTCATTATCAGTTTCATTTGCGTTTGAAAGTTTCTGCTCTAACTACCTTGCCTTGAACTGAAGAGTCGAAGTCGCCGTGAATTTGACAGCCAACACGCAAATAGTCCGTAAAATGTCAATAACGTTTGGATTTAAACACAGATTAGTATGAAAATTGTCAAAAATGCAGATAATGTTGGTCCCAACCATCATGCGAAGTTATAAGTTGATCGTTCAATCGGTTATAGTTTAAATTTCTATAAACACAGGAAAGATGGTTTTAAATTTTAACCAATGGGAGGATTTGGCTGAAACTTTGTTTGATTGGGTACAATGTTGGGGGTAATGACTTGTCAAAATTTCAATTTGATCAAAACAACCAATCGAAAGTTAATTTTTTTTAAATTTGAACCAATCAATGGATTTAAAAAAAATTAGGGTCTGCAACAATCAGAAATGTTACGTACATGTGTGCAAAATTTCAGCTCGATCGAAGAAAAACTCTGACCTGTATATCGTCAGTAAAAGAAAAAAAAAAAAAAAAAAAAAAAAAAAAAAACAGAGGTCCGTGCCAAAAGAGCCAAAAGGAGACGCTCGCTTCGCTCGCTCAACTAACAAGATGAGTTCTTAGGATTTTCGACCTTGGTTCATTGATCTAGTGACCCTGGTTTCCGCACCACTTGTTGACTGAGGACACTGTAGAGTATTCTTCTTATTACACTGATCCACCCTGGCAGTCATTGATCTAGTGACTCTAGATGTACTAGTCTGAAGACATTCTTCCTCAGTAATCCGGACTACTATTGGCGATGGACACGAAGGATCAGTATTCTGACACTGATCTTCGTGATTCACCTGGATAAGTGAAATGATTGGTTTCCACGCCACCGGAAGCCGTTTACTCTCCAGTTGCTTATTTAGAGAGTTTGGTCTTCTATCAATCTCTATAGCTTCTCGCACCATGCGCGGCACCGTCGATCCTCCTTTGCCAGTAGCTTCATTTCATCCAGATTGATCACATGGCCGCTTTGTCGAGTGTGTTTGGCTAGAGCAGATCTTGAATCGTCATTTTCGATTGCCAAACGGTGTTCCTGCTTCCGTTGAAACATATTTCGTCCTGTCTGTCCTACATATGTTTGTCTACAAGAACCGCATGGGATCTCGTACACTCCTCCGCCTTCAAGAGTGATTTTATCTGTTGCACTCTGGACTAACTCCCCGATTTTCTTGTCTGTGTTGAAAATCGTTTTTATCTGCTCCTTGGCCAAAAGTTTCCCAATGCGGTCAGTCACCCCTTTGACATAAGGAAGGACGCCCATATTGCCGGTTCTTTCTCTTCAACACCCCTCTCAGCGTTCGTGGGTCTTCTTAATGCTTTTTGAATTACTCGGTTAGAAAATCCATTCAAAAGCAAGCCTTCACTCAAGGTTTTAAACTCTTCTTTCTTGTTCGCTTCGTCAGCAATACGCTTCGAACGAGTAGCAAGTGAATACGCCACTGACCTTATCTGGACTGGATGGTGATGCGAAGCTGCGTTTAAATACCTGTCAGTATGAGTTGGTTTCCTATAAACAGTGTGGCCAATACTTGAATCCTCCTTCCTTTCAACCAAAACATCCAGAAATGAAAGCTTGTTATCTTGCTCGACCTCCATTGTGAATTTGATGTCTGAATGTATACTGTTAAAATGATCTAAAAAGTCTTGGAGTTTTTCTCGGCCATGTTGCCATATAAGGAAGCAATCGTCGACATACCGCATCCAGCACCTCGGTTGATATGGCGCAGATTCCAGAGCCTTTACTTCGAATTCTTGCATAAACAGGTTCGCTATCACTGGTGATAGAGGGGAGCCCATAGGGGCACCCGAAACCTGTTTATAGAATGTCCCATCGTAAATGAAGTATGTTGATTCCATACAAAATTTAGCCAAATCAACCACATACGGTTGAACACTCTTGTTTCTCCAAAGACTCCTTAATACTTCTTGTACAGGTACACGTGTAAATAGAGACACCACGTCCAAGCTTACCAGAAGGTCTTCAGGCTCAGTTCTCAAATCCTGAATCATCTTGATAAATTCGAAAGAATTCTTCACGTATGATGCAGCCTCTTCAGTGAGGGGTTGAAGAATCTTTGCCAGATGTTTAGCGAGAGCTTGTGTGGGTGATCTTATTGAACTGACTATGGGTCGTAAAGGGTTACCAGCCTTGTGAATCTTGGGTAAACCTTTGAGTTTTGGAATTCTCGATGATTTCTCAGATGGAATTAAGAAACTCTTCAGTGCTTCATCCATAGGCGCTTCCCTTATCTTCTTCGTTGTCTTTACCTCAAGGTAGACAGTGGAATCATGTTTCGATTGTTTATAAGCAGGATCGCTCAGTAGGTCCTTCATCTTCTGATGATATTCACACTTATCTAGAACTACCGTCGCATTGCCTTTGTCAGCAGGCAGGATGACAATGTCATTATTCTCACGTAGTTCTCGAAGTGCTTTAATCTCGTCATAGTCCATGTTCCTATCAGGAAGTTTAGTCTTACGTAAAATATTGACAGTTTCTTGTCTAATTACCTCCGCTACTTCCTGCTTCAATTCTCTGACAGCGGACTCCACGCCACAAATGATCTTTTAATAAGGCATGCGACTAGGTGTTATGGCGTAGTTAAAGCCCTTTGCTAATACCTTCACAGCCGAATCACTAAGTTCATGTTTGGATAGATTATGAACAACTTTCCTTGGATCCAAATCACGAGATCGCTGATGAAAACCATAGTCCAAATGTTTCTGTCTTGATTCTAGAATAAGAAACTTATTCTTCAGTCTAGAACTTGTGAAATACGCGTCATCAGCTGCTCTCTGGCTTGTAATTTCATCAATCTTCTGGAAAAGCGTAGCATGAAGCTTATTGTGCAGCTCAGTATGAAGAAAATACTGTTCCTTAGATATTCGGTCCAATATTCGGTAATTATTAGACATTTTGTCTCTCAGGATTGCCATGCTGGCTCGACGAAGGATTTTGCGGGATGTCTGTGTACTTACATTTCTGTTCAACATAAAGGATGGCGGAATAATGTTCTTCGATCTGCATCTCATTAGAAAGTGGATGTCACATAGTAAAGTCTCTCTTCTTACCCGGAGTTTTTCAAAACGTCTCGTCATCTTGTATGTGCTCTCCCCGTAGAGGCGTATTATCTGTTCATGAAGGTTTTCGTGGCCGTTATTTATAAGAAAACTCATTTTCGGTATTATGCCAAGCGATATTTAATAGTGCAATAACGTTTCGACAGTATTGCAACTGTCATCATCAGATTGCCAAAACTTTACAAATCAAAAAACTCCCAGCAGACAAAAGCTAACGTAATAAAACAAAATTTATATGCAACTAGATGTAAAAATTTATATATATATATATATACAAGTTACCATATTATAAGTAATATTATTTAAAATGCGATCATGCATCCTACTCATACAGGTAACAATGGTTTGAATATGCTCTAATGCAGGTATAGGTTATTTGCAGGCTTAGCATTTGAAAAAGAGTTCATAGTGTTACAGAAGTTAAAGCAAAGACGTTAAAGAAATTGCTAAGAGATTACGAAATACAAAATGAAGGTAGGTACGAATGTTTCTTCAATATGTTAATCCAATATTACATAAATGCACATATGCGGCATCTTATTATTTCTTCACATTGATCAACTGAATTTGAGTATGCTCAGTTCTTGATAGATAATTGCTACTCAAGCATTGAAATAAACAACAAACAATAATACTTAACAGTTTGTGATCTCACAACATATGGAGACCTGAAGAACATGAATATAATGCTGAATATGATCTAAGTATGATTTAATTATGTGACCTATCATCAGGAAACTGACGAAGATGGAACGGAAATAATAAAGGTCGAGTGTGGTTGTTTACATTGATAACCAGTTGATAATAAAATTAAAATAGAACTAAGATTCACAATATAATTTTATTTTAATGAAATGTGGTATTTGTTGACTCTTACAGATTTGTATAAATACAACTAAAAATAGAACAATTGAGGACAATATCGCGTAATATATCTCTCTTTATTCCAATTCACAGTCGGAAAATCTAGTGCAATTCTGCCCCAATGTGTATTTCCACATTTGAGACAATGCTCTCACATAGTTGATATTCTCAGGCTCTATCATAGCTCTCGTCAACAACAAAATGACAAAATCATTAGACAAAATGGAATGGGGTAAAAGTGTATTAGAAAGAAAATTTTGACTTTAATAAACTTAACGCGCACATTTCTTAACATGGCTCTTTAACGAAGTAATATTTGTATACCGCATACCGCACTTCTCACATGTGTGTACTTTGCCACAATCATATTTGACATGAGTTCTCATTTGACTCATGCCGTTGAAAGTCATACAGCACTTTTGACAAGTCAGTACTTTGCCACACTCATGTCTAACATGGTAATTAAGAACGCCTTTATTACCAAATTGTTTCTTACATTTCTCACATATGTGTACTTTGCCACAATCATTTTTTACATGACTTTGAAGTTGACTGATTCCGTTAAACTCTTTATTGCACTTCTTACAAACTAGAACTTTGCCACACTCATGCTTAACGTGAGCACTAAGATGCATATTACGTTTGAATATTTTTTCACAATTAGGACATTGCAGTGGGATGATAGGATCTCGGTTGCAGTTCACGATATGTTTGCGAATTTCGCTACGGTCTCTGAATTCAGATGAGCAGTCAAAACATTCAAAGATCACTCTTGGCTGTCCTTCAACAGCATCAGAAGTTGAGGCGGTGGGAGAAGACAATTCTTGTGACTCTGAAACATACATATACATTAATTACAATTGCGTTTTAGAGAATTAAAATATGTTATTTTATTGTTTATATTGTCATATACATATATAACACACACAAGATACCATATTATAAGTTATATTATTCAAAATGCGATCATGCATCCTACTCATATAGGTAACAATGGTTTGAAAATGGTGTATATAATGCATGTATAATTTATTTGCATGCTTAGCATTTGATAAAGAGTTCATCATAGTGTGACAGAATATAAAGGATTTGCTACGAGATTACAAAAATTACAAAAGAAAGGTAGATAAGTTCGTTTCTTCAATATGACCATCCAATATTACATAAATGCACATGTGGCATTTTATCCATTACTCACATTGATCAACTGAATTTGAGTATGCTCAGTTCTAGAAAGATGAATGATACTCAAGCACAGTTGGAATGAACTACGAACAATAATACTTCACAGTTTGTGATCTCACAACATATGGATACAAAGTGGAGACCTGAAGAACATACATAGGATTTAATTATGTCACCTAGCATCAGGAAATCGACGACGATGGACTGGAATAAGGGCGAGGGTGGTTATTTACTTTGATAACCAGTTGATGGTAAAATTAAATAGAACTAAGATTCACAAAATTATTTTATTTTAATGAAATGTGGAATTTGGTGACTCTTACAGATTTTTATAAATACAACTAAAAATATAACCATTTTGGAGAAAATCACGTAATATGTCTCACAATATTCCAATTCACTGTCAGAAAAGCAAGTGCAATTTTATCCCAAAGGTATTTCCACATTTAAGACGATGCTCTCAGATACGTTGATATTCTCAGGCCCTATCGCAGGCTCTCGTCAACAACAAAATTACAAAATCATTAGACAAAATGGAATTGGGGAAATGTGTATTAGAAAGAAAATGTTGACTTTCATAAACTTAACGCGCACAATCCTTAACATGGCTCTTTAACGAAGAAATATTTTTATACTGCAAACCGCATTTCTCACATGTGTGTACTTTACCACAATCATGTTTTACATGGCGCTGAAGTTGACTCATGCCGTTGAACGTCAAAAAGCACTTCTGACAAGTCAGTACCTTCCCACACTCATGTCTAACATGATATTTAAGGCCCCTTTTATTCACAAATTGTTTCTTACATTTCTCACATGTGTGTACTTTGCCACAATCATGTTTTACATGGCGCTGAATTTGACTCATATCATTAAAGACTTTATTGCACTTCTTACAAACTAGAACTTTGCCACACTCATGATTAACGTGAGCAATAAGATGCATTTTACGTTTGTATATTTTTCCACATTTGGGACATTGCAGTGGGTTGATTTTATCAGACGCAGTCGCAGGCTCTCGGTTGCAGTTCACGATATGTTTGCGAAGTTCGCTGCGATCTCTGAATTCAGATGAGCAGTCAAAACATTCGAAGATCACTCTTGGCTGTCCTTCAACAGCATCAGATGTTGAGGCGCTGGGAGAAGACAATTCTTGTGGCACTGAAACAAACAGATATATTAATTACAATTACATTTTAGAGAATTAAAATATGATATTTTATTGTTCATATATTATCATCTTCCAAAGATATCACCACATACAAGTTACCAAGTAATATTATTCAAAATGAGATCATGCATCCTACACAGGGATTGAATATGGTATAATGCAGGTATAATTATTTGCAGACTTGGCATTTAAAATAGAGTTCATAGAGTGATTAGAAGAGTGACAGATGTTATAGAAATTGCTAAGAGTTTACAAAAAGACAAATGCATGTAGGTAAGATTGTAACATCAATGGATATCCAATTTCATTCTACATACATGCACATATGTTATCCTTTCCTCACATTGATTAACTGAATCTGAGTCTGCTCAATTCTTGAAAGATGAATGATACTCAAGCACAGTTGAAATTAACTACGAACAATAATACTGTGAACCATACAGCTGTACAGGAGTCCCAATGTTATGGAGAAGGAAAGAAACAATAGGAAACGAAAGTAAATGTTTAAGTACATAATTTATTTTTGTGATCTGATGACTTGTGGAGACAAAGTAGAGAACTACTGGAGAAGAAGGTGAATAGAATAGCTAGTTGAGTTGTGTTTTAATTAATGTAAATGAGGATAGAACAAAATAAAATAGAATTAAGATGAACTTAATTATTTTATTTTATGAATTCTGGAATAAGCTATGCTTAGTTCTACATATTTATGTTTATAATAACATTTTATTTCCAAAACATACATGCCTTGCAACAAGGTATAAATGTAATCAGAATAATAATCAACAAATAATTAATTCGAATGAAAGACATAATAATTATACCACATATTATTAAAGTGTAAGCAAACGTATACCCATTTATTCTCCAAAAGTCTAATTGAACCTTTAAAAGGTAACAAAACAATGTCATCAATAAAAATCCTAAAGTCTATATCACACAATACAGTTTAAATTAGGCGCTTTCAATTCTTCGTCAATGACGTAGCGTTTTAAGTAAAACTATGAAATCCGATTGACTTATGACTGAAATTGCCCAATTTGAATTGCATAGTGCATAATATCCACATAACAAGAATAGAAATGCACGTAATACATTTAAAAAATAAATAATACAAAACTAATTACAGTTGAAAAAAGACAATTGAGAGAATAATATCACCTAAACATATTGTATTTAATATAAAATACAATCAATAACTTTCTGTCTCAATGTGAGTTACATACTGTGATTAAAAATAGCTAAATAGCTGATGAAATGTCCTATTTACTAGCTACGATGGTGCCGAGTTCAAGGTCGGTGCTACTACGGGTTATTAAATATTAGGTAAGGGCCCTGGACCCTTACCTAATATCGCCAATATTTCAGTAGCACCGTGTTACTGTAGCACGATCGGCTAGTTGCCATGGCGACAATGTTAGCTCTTATGGCTAAAACTTTTAAAACAAAAGTTGTGCTACAGTAACACGGTGCTACTGAAATTTGGCGATATTAGGTAAGGGTCCTGGGTACTACTACAAGCTGCAGGCTATACAATGTCTATGGTAATATACTTCTATAGGTTAGAAAGGGTACATTTATTTACATGATACTTGAACGAACTATACAGATTATATTGCTTTTTACATTTCTCACACTTATGAACTTTGCCACAATCATATTTGACATGAATTTGAAGTTGAGATATGCTGTTAAACTTCTTATTACACTTCTGACAAGCAAGAACTTTGCCACACTCATGCTTAACATGCCTCACATAATGAGTGTTATGTTTAAACATTTTATTGCACTTCTTACAAGTGTAAATTGCGCCACAAATATGACGCTGAGCATTTGTATGCAGAAAAAGATTATGCTCGTATACTTGTCCACATTTAGCACATTGAAGTGGGACAATATTATCAGGCACAATCGCAGGTTCTCGGTTGCAGTTGACGATATGTTTGCGGAATTCGCTGCGATCTCTGAATTCAGATGAACATTCAGCACATTGGAAGAGCACTCTTGGCTGTCCTTCAACAGCATCAGAAGTTGAGGCGATGGGAGAAAACCATTGTGACCCTGAAACATAAAGACATATTACTTAGAACGATGTTGGAAGTAAATGACCTTTATTACCGAAATATTATTAATTAATATTCTAAGGCCGGGTAGGACCATCTTTGGATTAGCTAACTATCGATAGTTAGTGGGCAGTTAACCAATGAATCCAGTTGGCGCGAATTCCACAGCCAATAAGATTCATTTACTTCCACTAACTATCGATAGTTAACTTAATCCAAAGTTGGTCCTACCCGGCCTAAGAACGTGTACTAAAAATTACGACTGCGACTCCTGAAATGCGAAACCCAATGTAACTTTTCCAAGTAAGCACATTGACAGTAATAAAATTGTACCAACAAGCAATTTAAGGAAGATTTGTTCTATTCATATACAATGTAAAGCATTAAACACTACTGTTAAACAATAGTAATAAATAACAGTCCTTAAGACGAACTTATGTTTATAACACTGTACAGTACATGCGTCCACCATATAGTTGCAATCAAACCACTGTGATGTGGCAGCTAGCATTAGTTTACTAGTTACTATTTTTAAACCAAGAAGGAATCTCAAAGAATTTAAATTTGCGTAAAATACAGCCTCAGAGAATGTGGGACTGGAGTCCAGTCGGGAGAAGAAAGCGTGGTCGTCCTGAGAGAGCATAGCAAGAAGAGCTGGTTGAGGCGATGAGGAAGAGAGAGAGCTGCTGGAGGACCAATGGATGGATAGAGACGCATGGCAGTTGGGGTGCAAGACACAACAAATGTTGTAAACACTCGCTAAAAAAATATATGTACTACTAACAAGAAGACTTCACAAGAGTCATACAATGAAGTCGCAATCCAAACAGTAATTTGGCCGGGCGCAACTGGCATTTTTTACAAACTAGACTTACACCCTCAAAGACAGAGTATAACGAGACCAGAGATAGGTGGAAAGAAAAAAAAGCACAAGGGATGAAGATGAGAGAGGAGTGAAGAGAGACAGTTGAAAGAGAGGAGAAAACGGAGAATATGAAGAGTCTAGACTTTGAAAATGGGTTTCAAATAATAATTTAAAGTTGTTATGTTGAAATTTGTAAATCCCTTGCCCAAAATAAGTTTGGAAAGGATTGAAAAATTACATGTTTATCATGGGATCCCGGAGAAACGGCTTTACAAATAGGTCAAGTGTGATGGCAGTCATACTGTGATGTCAAAATTTAATATGTGTACTTTACTAGCTGAAAATGGAAATTGACAAGAATAAGCATATTTCTTGTATTTTAATTATTGGGATATATTTCGAATTCTCAACATTAGTTTAATATTAATCCAAATTGCATGGAACAATTATAGGCATTTGTAAAGAAAGTTATGAGGTGTGATGTACTTGCTGCAGCGAGTAATATAACAAAATATTGTGTTTCTCATTGTTTTTCATTTTTATTGTGACAATATTTCTTTCATCCGATTTGTTGACAGATTACACTACATTTTTTATTTAGTGAATATTCAGAAAAATATCAATCAGTATGATTGTTATAGTTAACTTGGTACATGAAAAACAGATAAGGACAAAATCACAAAAATTCTAAAAAACTAAAATTGTCATGATTCAATTGTAAACTTATTACCTCCAATTAACAACTGTAACGAATTGTCTACAAGTTGGAAACTAAAGAATTACATTTTGTTATGTGTTTCTTTAAAGTATTAATACACTTAAACTGTTTATTACACTTCTCACACGTGTGTACATTACCACAATCATGTTTTACATGACGCTGAAGATTAGCAATGCCATTGAACTTCTTACCACAATTCTGACAGAATATTAGCTGTCCACACTCTTGCCTGACATGCCTCAACAGATCTTGTTTATACTGAAACTGTTTATTACATTTCTCGCACAAGTGTACTTTGCCACAATCATTTTTAACATGAGAACAGAGACTATTTTTATATTTGAATATTCTTCCACAATTAGGACATTGTAATGGATTTATATTATCAGGAGCAGTCGCAGACTCTTGTTTGCAGTTCACGATATGTTTGCGGAGTTCGCAGAGATCTCTGAATTCAGTTGAGCATTGAAAACATTGGAATGTCGTTCTTGACTGTCTTTCAACAGCAGTGGCGATGGCAGAAAACCATTCTTCTGACACTGAAAGATACAAATTAGTATATCAGTTACAATGATGTCAAAGGACATGCATTTACATAGTAATCAACATAAAAATAGGCATGTATTTGGTTCTGTACATCACATGTGATCAAATCATGTACTAGGGTGTAATCTGTACCACTTCAATAAATAAATACAAAATTCAAATTATAGTGCGGTCAAAATGGTTTAAGACAGAGATTTAAACGTAAAAGTGGTACTTAGAAGAAGATGGAAGGTAAATAAATGCATTCGATGTTAAGTAACACTTTTTAATCGATATACACACATACTCGTATACGACATATCCGATGCAATTGAACAGAATACGTCCAGCATTTATTTTACAAGTTCAAGCCTTGCAAATTGTCATTGGAAGCAGCATTTTATCAGGATTTACATATTTTTTACCAATCGCTAAAAACTTGAAGAGAAAAGACATTGGATTAGCTTTAAATATGTAACCAATACTTCATCTTACCGAGGAAGTATTGTACAGAGCACCTTAATCATTTGCAAAGACAGTCTTTAGTGTGCTTTCAAAGGTACTGTACAGTAACTCTCACAATGTACTCGTGTGTATTTGCATGTATTACAATAGACCAAAACATAATTTAAAACATAGTTTATAGCGGATTCCATATCCTTCTCATCCATGAGGTTAATAGTACGCAATTAAATAAAGACTAACTTGTGCCAAATTAAGTCCATTAAAACGAAAAGCCACAAATCTGCTCGTCGGCGGGTTACAAATGGTGACTTTGTTGTTGAAGAACTATGTACAAGCGTTGAAATTGAAGAGAATTAACTGATATTTGAATATAAAAATGGTCAACTATTCGACTATTTGAACATTGCTCCATCCTTCTGCGTCCTTCATCACTGTGAAGCTGAAATAATCAGTTTCTAGACGCAACAATATTACGGGGTACAAATGTTAACATGAGTAGCATATGAACTAAAATGCTTATATTGTTTCTTGCATATCTGACATACGTGCAGTTTTCCACGGCCACAATGATGCTTGATATGATAGTTCAGTTGAGCTTTTTGATTAAACATTTTACTGCATTTCTCACACGTATGAACTTTGCCACAATCATGTTTCACATGAGTTTCATGATGAGCTTTGCTGTTAAACTTCTTCCCGCACTTCTGACAATCAAGAACTTTGCCACACTCGTGCTTAACATGCCTCACATAATGAGTGTTATGTTTAAACATTTTATTGCAATTCTTACAAGTGTAAATTGCGCCACATATATGTCGTTGAGCATTTGTATGCACAACAGTGTGCATGATATTATCAAGCACAATCGCAGGCCCGCGGTTGCAGTTCACGATATGTTTGCGAAGTTCGCTGCGGTCTCTGAATTCAGATGAACATTCAGCACATTGGAAGAGCACTCTTGGCTGTCCTTCAACAGCATCAGAAGTTGTGGCGATGGGAGAAGACAATTCTTGTGACACTGAAACAAATAAATTTGGTATATCAGTTAAAATGATGTTGAGAATTATGGCTTCACATATTTGACATGACAAGAGGTGTGTTGTAATTAATAATTCATGGGAGCCTTACTTGATTATTGATTGTATCTCTGGAAAGATACATGTACAACAAGCAATGCGAATCAAGAAGTCTATAAACCAAACTATAAAGTGACATAGCAAAATTGGAATCCTACAGAGTACTTAACATGTGAGAAAACTCAAGAACCTAACATTAATTTAAAATGAAATATTGTGTGATCTGAAATAATGAGGAGACGAGCATTAGAAGGATTTCTGTGTAGTTTGAGCAGGGAAATATTTTGTTACGTCAGTGTACTTTACCAGCTGGAAGAAGAAAATTACACAGAAATAATATCAAGGATTTTATATTTCGAATTTTCGGGGGTTTAATATACAATTTGAATTAGCAATGCAGAAACTGAAAATAGCAACTTAAGAATTACATGATTTAACGTGATTTTGAAATGATCTTGCATGGTTATATTGTTTATTGCATTTCTCACAAATCATGAGTTTGCCACATTCGTGTGTAAAATGACGGTTACATTCACTTTTATCATTAAACATTCTACCACATTTTTCACATTTGTGGACTCTGCCACAATTATGTTTTACATGCTGTTGAAGTTGATTTATTCCGTTGAACTTTTTATTACACTTCTCACATACTAGAACTTTGCCACACTCATGACTAACATGAAAAGTTACATGCTTCTTATGTTTGTATATTTTTCCACATGTGGGATATTGCAGTGGGTTGATATTATCAGGCACAATCGCAGGCTCTCGGTTGCAGTTCACGATATGTTTGCGAAGTTCGCTGCGATCTCTGAATTCAGTTGAGCATTCAGCACATTGGAAGAGCACTCTTGGCTGTCCTTCAACAGCATCAGAAGTTGAGGCAGTGGGAGAAGACAATTCTTGTGACTCTGAAACAAACAGATGTGGTATATCAGTTAAAATGATGTTGAGTAACATGGCTTTACATATTCGACATGGCCATTAACAAGGAAAACGCTCTGTGTAACGCGTTGATGAGCGAGCACGGATATGCGCAACACATCGAACCGAAATTCTGTATATTGAAAATGTCATTAAAAGCCAATAATTCTTTAATTTCGTCACAGACTGGTATGAAAATCTTTAAAAATTCCAAAAATATTGGTCCCAAAGCATGTAAAGTTTTAAGTCGATCGATTGAACCTGAACCTTTATGATTGAATAATTCCTTGTTAATTTTCAAATATCACATGATCTTGTTCAAAAACTATACCTGGGACCACTCATCATTTGATATAAGTGTGTTTACAGAATATCAGAAAGATCTGTTGATTATTAGCGTCATAATTATGCGTTTGAAAGTTTCTGTTCTAACTACCTTGGAACATTTTGGAACTGACGCGTCAATGTTGCCGTGATCCATAGCAACAAGCAAAATGTCCGTAAAATGTCATTAACTTATGGATTTAAACACAGATTTGTCTGAAAATTGTCAAAAACACAGATAATGTTGGTCCCAATGACCATGCAAAGTTTTAAGTTGATCGGTCAAACGGTTCTAGTTTAAATTTTAAAAATCACAGTAAAGATGGTTTTAAATTTTAACCAATGATTTGGCTGAAACTTTGTATGATTGGCTAAAATGTTAGTGGTAATGACTTGTCAAAATTTCAAATTGATCAAACAAACCAATCGAAAGATATTTTTTTTTAAATTTGAACCAATCACGGGATCCCGTTCAAAAACGATCCCAACGACCGCATAGAGTACGTTAGTATGTGTACAAAATTTCAGATTAATTGCTTGAGCGGTTTGACCTGGGGTGTGACCAAAAAAAAACACAGAGAAAGTGCCATAAGGGTACCGTGATGACACTCGCTACGCTCGCTCAATAATTCATGGGAATCTTACTTGATTCTTGATTGTAAGAATCTCTGGAGAGATACCTACATGAACAACAAGCAATGCGAATCAAGAAGTCGTTCAAACAAACTCGAAAGTGACAGAGCATTAAAATGTGAGGAAAATCAAGAATCTAACATTAATTTAAAATGATTTTTTTGTGATCTGGAATCATGAGGAGACATGCATGAGAAGGATTGCTGTGTAGTTTAGGCAAGGATATTTATAGGGACGTCAGTGTACTTTACCAGTTGAAAGAAGAAATTTATACAGAAATATAATCAACTATTTTTTATTTCGATTCTTGAGAGTTTAATAGTAATACAATTTTAATGAGCAATTTAGAAACTGAAAATAGCAACTTAAGAATTACATGATTTAACGTGAATTTTAAATGATCTAGCATTGATATATTGTTTCTTACATTTCACACAAGTCAGGAGTTTCCCACATTCGTGTGTAAAATGACGATTACATTCATATTTATCACGAAACATTCTACCACATTTCTCACATTTGTGGACTCTGCCACAATTATGTTTCACATGCTGTTGAAGTTGACTTATTCCGTTGAACTTTTTATTACACTTCTCACATGCTAGAACTTTTCCACAATCATGCTCCACATGGCGCTCGAGTTTACTTCTTCTGTTAAACTTTTTCTTACACTTCTTACAAACTAGAACTGTGCCACACTCATACTTAACATGAGCACTTAGATTACGCTTATGTTTGTATATTTTTCCACATGTGGGACATTGCAGTGGGTTGATATTATCAGGCACAATCGCAGTCTCTTGGTTGCAGTTCACGATATGTTTGCGAAGTTCGCTGCGGTCTCTGAATTCAGATGAGCATTCAAAACATTCGAAGACTACTCGTGGCTGTCCTTCAACAACATCAGGAGTTGGGGCGATGGGTGAAGACAATTCTTGAGGCTCTGAAACAAACAGATGTGGTACATAAGTTAAAATGATGTTGAAAACATGGCTTTCTACATGAAAAGATACATGACCAACAAGCAAGGCGAATCATGAAGTCTTTAAACCAAATTCTAAAGTGACAGAGCAAAATTGGAATCCTACCGAATTCCTACAGAAAACTCACAAATCTAACATTATTCTTAAATGAATTTTTTTGTGATCTGAAATCATGCGGGAACATGAATTAGAAGGATTTCTGTGTAGTTTGAGCAGGGACATTTTTTGTGACGTCAGTGTAATTTACCAGCTGGAAGAAGAAATTTACACAGAAATAAGATCAACTATTGTTTATTTCGAATTTTTAGAGTTAGTAATACAATTTGAATGAGCAATGTAGAACTGAAAATAGCAACTTAAGAATCACATGTTTTAACGTGATTTTGAAATGATCTTGCATGGTTATATTGTTTATTGCATTTCTCACAAATCATGAGTTTGCCACATTCTTGTGTAAAATGACGATTACAATCACTTTTATCATTAAACATTCGACCACATTTCTCACATGTGTGGACTTGACCACAATTATGTTTCACATGGCGTTGAAGTTGAGCTATTCCGTTGAACTTCTGATTACACTTCGCACATACTAGAACTTTTCCACAATCATGTTTTACATGACGCTGAAGACTTCTCATGCCATTAAACATTTTTTTGCACTTCTTACAAACTAGAACTTTGCCACACTCATGCTTAACATGCGAATTTAGAAGATATTTATGATTGTATATTTTTCCACAATTAGGACATTGCAGTGGGTTGATATTATCAGGCACACTCCCAGGCTCTCGGTTGCAGTTCACGATATGTTTGCGAAGTTCGCTGCGGTCTCTGAATTCAGTTGAACACTCCGCACATTGGAAGAACACTCTTGGCTGTACTTCAACAACATCAGAAGTTGTGGCGGTGGGCAATTCTTGAGGCACTGAAACAAATAAATGTGGTATATCAGCTAAAATGATGTTGAGAAACATGGCTTCACATATTCGACATGGCAAGAGGTGTGTTGCTATTAATAATTCAAGGGAACCTTATTTGATTCATGATTATATCTCTGGAAAGATACATGAACTACAAGCAATGCGAATCAAGAAGTCTTTATACCAAACTCTAAAGTGACAGAGCAAAATTGGAATCCTACAAAGTTCTTAACATGTGAGGAAACTCAAGAATCTTACATTATTTTAAAATGATATTTTTTGTGATTTGAAATCATGATTAAAAGGATTGCTGTGTAGTTTGGGCAGGGACATTTTTCGTCAGTGTAATTTACCAGCTGGAAGAAGAAAATTACACAGAAATAAGATGAACTATTTTTTATTTCGAATTTTCAGAGTTTAATAGTAATACAATTTGAATTAGCAATGTAGAATCTGAAAATAGAAACTTAAGAATTACATGATTTAACGTGATTTTGAAATGATCTTGAATGGGTATAAAGTTTATTGCATTTCTCACAAATCAAGAGTTTGCCACATTCGTGTGTAAAATGACGTTTACATTCATATTTATCTCTAAACATTCTACCACATTTCTCACATGTGTGGACTTGACCACAATTATGTTTAATATGACGTTGAAGTTGCTTCATTCCGTTAAACTTCAGATTACACTTCTCACATACTAGAACTTTGCCACCACAATCATGTTTTACATGACTCTGAAGTTTACTCATATCATTAAACATTTTACTGCACATCTTACAAATTAAAACTTTGCCACACTCATGTTTAGTATGGTAATTTAAACGGATTTTATATTTAAATTGTTTACTACAATTCTCACACGTGTGTACTTTGCCACAATCATGATTAACATGAGACGTGAGATTACGTTTATATTTGTATATTTTTCCACATGTGGGACATTGGTTAATTTTATCTTCCACAATCGCAGGCTCTCGGCTGCAATTCTCGAAATGTTTGCGGAGTTCGTTGCGTTCTCTGAATTCAATTGAACATTCAGCACATTGGAAGAACACTCTTGGCTGTCCTTCAACAGCATCAGAAGTTGAGGCGATGGGAGAAGACAATTCTTGAGGCTCTGAAACAAACAGATGTGGTATATCAGTTAAAATTATGTTGAAAACATGGCTTTCTACATGGAAATATACATGAACAACAAGCAATGCAAATTAAGAAACCTTAAAACCAAACCCTAAAGTGACACGGCATTAACATGTGAGGAAAATCAAGAATCTAAATTTTTTTATCTGAAATCATGAGGCAACATGCATTAAAAGGATTGCACATGTGTAGTTTAGGCAGGGATATTTATAGGGACGTCAGTGTACTTTACCAGTTGAAAGAAGAAAAGTATACAGAAATATGATGAACTATTTTTTATTTCGATTCTTGAGCGAGTTAAATAGTAATACAATTTGAAAGAGCAATGTAAAAACTGGAAATAGCAACTTAGGAATAACATGATTTAACGTGAATTTTAAATGATCTAGCATTGTTATATTGTTTCTTGCATTTCACACAAGTCAGGAGTTTCCCACATTCGTGTGTAAAATGCCGATTACATTCATATTTATCTCTAAACATTCTACCACATTTCTCACATTTGTGGACTCTGCCACAATTATGTGTGATATGGCGTTGAAGTTGATTTATTCCGTTGAACTTCAGATTACACTTTTCACATGCTAGAACTTTTCCACAATCATGCTCCACATGGCGCTCGAGTTTACTTCTTCTGTTAAACTTTTTCTTACACTTCTTACAAACTAGAACTGTGCCACACTCATACTTAACATGAGCACTTAGATTACGCTTATGTTTGTATGTTTTTCCACATTTGGGACATTGCAGTGGGTTGATATTATCAGGCACAATCCCAGGCTCACGGTTGCAGTTCACAATATGTTTGCGAAGTTCGCTGCGGTCTCTGAATTCAGATGAGCAGTCAGCACATTGGAAGATCACTCGTGGCTGTCTTTCAACAGCATCAGGAGTTGAGGCGATGGGTGAAGACAATTCTTGTGACACTGAAAAATAGAAAAAATATAGTTAGAATGATGCTGTAGAATTTGGCACTGCGCTTTTGGAATTGAAATTGGTTTCCATATGGTATCTAAGTGAAATACTAAAATTTAAATCCTACAAGGTACTTAACATATGAGGAACTCAACAAACTAACATTAATTTAAATTGTAATAATTTTGTGATCTGTAATCATAATAAGTGGATTAGACGGATTGGTGTATAAGAGCAGGGAGATATCAAATGTGACGTTAGTGTAATTTAGCAGCTGAAATAATAAAATTATTCAGAAATATGATCAGCTTTTTTATTTATTTCGAATCTTCAGAGTTCAATAGTAGGTAATACAATTTGAAAAAGCAATGTATAAACTGAAAATACCATTATGTGACAAATATGTCTGTTATTAAATCTGTTTAAACAACTTCCTGTGTATTCAATTAATTAAGTAAGACACTCAAGTACACATGGGCGCCCGCAGGATTTATGCCAGGTGGGGGCAGGTCATGGAAAACAACATTTTACGGGTTTAAGGGGTGTGGGGGGCGCGCCCCCCACCCTGCCCCGCAGGGCGTTTTTTGGTTTTTGGACACTTTGAAATCAATTTTGAGACGTTTTGAGGTGTATTTTGTTGAAATATTCAATATTTTTTAATTATTGCACTTTGAGGTGGTGGGGCACATGTTCAAACTGCCCCGCAGGGCATTTTTTGGATTTTTTACACTGAAATCAATTTTTTTTAGTTAATTTGGTTACAAAATGATACTATACGTTAAACCCCATACAATTTTTATGTTTTCCTGACATCCAGGGGGGGGCAAGCGCCCCCCCTTGCCCCCCCCCCCCCCTGCGGGCGCCCATGCAAGTACAAACTAAACATCCAACTCGAACATTGGATGTGACCTTGGAATTTAGAACCCATCTCTGTAATATTATTTCACGCTCATACACATGGCGCGTGTGTGGCATTGAACAATATTTCATTAAACTCCAGACATCCAATTCTATTGAATGAGTCGTGTGAACTGGGCTAGGAATCACATTTTTAATGTGATTTTTTTATGACCTGGCATTGTTATTAGGTCCGTGAACTTGGCCCCCCCCCCCCCCCATGAACGCACTAATTCTGAAACTCTCAATATAATTAGTGTATGGCACTGGGATTCAATCAACTACTTGACCAGTGTAGTTGTGTACCAACTACTTGACCTGTGTAGGTGTGTGTATACCAAACGTTTCTTATTATTGCATTTTATACCGCAGAGGGCGAGGGGGGATGGGAACTGCGTGTATCAGGCCCCCCCCCCCCCCCCCCATCACAAAAAATATTGTTGTTTTTCAATTTTCTTCATGAGTAGAGTGACGCACTAATTCTGCAACTTAATACACTTAATCCCAGTGTTCACTAACTATCCAGGAGATGTGGAGGTGCCGGATCAAGCTCCAGGTGATGTGGAGGTGCCGGATCAAGCTCCAGGACATGTGGAGGTGCCGGATCAAGCTCCAGGAGATGTGGAGGTGCCGGATCAACCTTCTGGAGAGTGTCAGAATTTTAGCTCGCATGGGCGGGGCTTCGTGAATTTGGTCCCGCCCATTTTTCACTTTTAGTTTTTCGATTTCCTCAAAAAGTAGTGACGCACTAATTCTGAAACTTGGTACACTAAATCCCAGTGCCATACACTAAATATATTGAGAAATTCAGAATTTTTGCTTGCATGGGGGGGGGGGGGCTGCGTGAACTTGGCCTCCCCTAAAAATCGGACATTGTTTTTCGTTTTACTCCGAAAGTAGTGACGCACTAATTCTGAAACTTGGTACACTAAATCCCAGTGCCATACACTAATTATATTGAGAATTTCAGAAATTTTGCTCGCATGGGGGGGGGGGGGGGGGGGGCTGCGTGAACTTGGCCCCCCCCCCCCCCCAAAATCAGACGTTGTTTTTCGATTTACTCCGAAATTAGTGACGCACTAATTCTGAAACTTTGTACACTAAATCCCAGTGCCATACACTAATTATATTGAGAGTTTCAGACATTTTGCTCGCATGGGGGGGGGGGGGGGGCTGCGTGAACTTGGCCCCCCCCCCCCCATTTCAAATTTTCGGTTTTTCGATTTTCTCCAAAAGT